>VWZS01001858.1:158739-174273 GCA_013397075.1 Rhabdornis inornatus | reverse complement strand
GCTGGAAGGTCATGGAAGTTGCCATAGCGAGGGGCTGAGTTTACTGGCTGCTTCCAGTGGTTTGAATAGAGACTCAGCAGGAGAAGGAAATCAAGCTAGGAGCCTTGATGGTTGATATAGTCTGTGTAAATAAACTTTGTTCATAAAGTCAGTTTGCTTGTATTTGAGTTGTATTCGGAGAATCATTTGGATCAGAAAGACCTCTGAAGTTACCAAATTCAACCTATGACCAAACCGCGGAGTCAACCAGACCATGGCGCTTAGTGCCACATCCTGTCTTTATTTTAAGACCTCCAGGGACTGTGGCTCCACACCTCCTGGGCAGCTCATTCATATCTATTCACCCTCTCTGTGAAGAAATTCTTCCTAATGTCCTACATAGACCTCCCATAACTCGTAGCTTATTCCAGAAAAATGGGTTTGCTGATGGTGTGTTCTAGGAGCCAGTGTTCAGCATTTCAGGGCGGGAAGTTTGGTGGAAGTAAAATACTTCTGCTGTTTAAAAAGCACTGAATGCAAATAGGATGGTAACACTGAGCTAAGTGCTGTGAAGAGACAACAAAAAAAAGTTGTCTTACTATGTGAGGTGGTAACATAGGAACGAGTCATACTAATCTAGCAAGAGCTTGACAGACACCCCAGCTTCAGAGGCAGGATTGCAAGACATCTCTGTATAACTATTAGAACAAAAAGGGGGAGTAGCAGAGCTTTCTCAGAGTGATACTAAGCAATAAGAATCTTAAATTGTTCACTTTGTCTTTAATTTCAGGCAGAGCTAGTACTTGAAAGTCCTAGCTGTAACTTTGAAGTGAAAAAAAAAAACAAAACCAACCTAAATGTAGAATCACAGGATAGAATACCCAATTGGAAAGGACTTCAAGAACACCTGGCCTGACCTTTCTTGACAAAATACAGTGGAACCAGTGTGGCTTCCTAAATATTTTTGCATTTCTTCCTCCCAAGTTTCACAAACTTCAGAGATTTTAAGGAGTGGCCCTGGTAGCAAGCTGATTGTATGGAAAGACAACCCCCATTTATATATCCTCTCTTTGAGACATTTACCTCACACAATACCAGTTCTGTTTTAATAAACACGAGTGAAAAATTAAAGATGGGTGGTACTGCTTCAGGAAGAAGGAAAATCAGTTGAACTGCTGTGAGGTCAGTGTTCAGACAGACTTTAATCTTTATGTTTCTAATACCCTTGAAATTGTTCTCTTTGCAGTTGACCATATTCAAATAGATATTTTCTCAAACTGCTGCACCATTTCCACATTATTAAAAGTCTATGCTGAGGCTTTAACAAAGTACAAAAATACCTTTAAAACACATTTCATGAGGGAAAACAGGTCACACTCTCATCTGCTTGACCTTAAGTTAATAATGAGTTCATCATAAGTGCAAAAAAGCTAGAAGTTTCTAAGCTAAATTGGAGAAAATCCTTCATGTGTGGTTATTTTATGTACAAATATTTTTTTTGCAGTATCTGTATAAACATTAGGGCGACTAACAAAGCATTCATCATCTCACAAACCCGGTATGTAGTCCTTCTCAATTCAGTGCTACTAAATGTCCCTGGACATTTTATAAAATACGGAAACTTCTGCCATGAGGGTGGTTGTCCTGCCAGTCTGTCTTGTACTTGGGTGGGTCAGGCTTTCAGCTGCCTATAGAAGAAAACAAAGGGGACATTCACAGTTAATATGGGAAATCTCTCCTTATTATTCCCTTGTGTCCTGGCTGCCAGCATCAGGCCGTCCTTATAACACACACAGGTCCAATGGTCACTTATATGTCCTGTCCTCTTCCACCTCTGGAACATGGATGCCTACCTGACTGCAGCTCTGAGACTCTGGTACCAGTCATTGATCTCTTGTTGGTTGCTGGACATCAATAGCAGTGTCTTGTGTGGAAAGGAAAGCTGAAAGATAAACAGAATCTGTGGCATCCCTTGCCAAGGCAGCAACTGCAGTAAAAGGAAAATCATCACCACTGAATTCAGTCCCTGCATGCTGATTTTCACCCTTTTCGTCCCAGAGAGAAAAACTTAGCCTTAATATTGGGCAAAGGCAGAGGCTGTACAGTACAGAACAAGTGCCAGTCTTGTCCACTGTTCCCAGTAGTAGTTGACAGGTCACTTTGACCTGTTCGGAGCAATTAAAATTCTCAGCAGCTCATCCTCCAGTTTTCTACCATATTCCAAGCTGTCCCTAGGGTCCTTCTACTACCATCATCTACAGGTCACAGCTTTCCCAAAGAGTTCTTTGTCACAGCTCACAAGAAAAGAGCTAACACAACCCCAGGTGCAACCTTGGAAGAACTGACCTTGAAACCCCTACAGAAGACACTTGTCAAGAAATCTGCAGCCCTCAGGGAGTTAGAAGCACATCTGTTGTAATGACATCCACATCTTTTTCACTCTCTGTTTTTCTACATGTTGTCTGTAGTCAGTAGTGTTACATATTCATTGTCACATGACTGTGGGGCTGCCCCCCAAGCCTGTGGCTCTAATGAGGGCATGTCAAGTCCTAGTGGAGCCTCCTTGCCTGAGCTAAGTGAAGCAACCAGCAGCCTGTAACCCCGGAGTGTGCAGGAGGCTCCATGCCATGAAAGGAAGAGTACCCGCATCACTCAAGAAGGGAAGGGCTGTCCTAACTCAGACTTGCTCACTGCATTTTGTCACCACTGTCATCATCTTGGTCCCACTGCTGCTGAGACAGCTGGAGACCTGCTTCCAGGTCTGACTCCACTGGCACTTCTGCCTGGCACAGATGGGAAGACTTACACTGAGGAGCCCTCCCTGGCTCCATGTGTGGCCGAACACTTTATCCACTGAGCACTGGTGGAGCGGGTAGACAGCCTGGCAGGACAGTTTGTTGGAGTTCAGCAGGTGCAGTGGGTGGCAGGGCTTTGCTGCAATGAGGATATCAGAAAACAGGAAGAACATCCTGCGCTTCAGTTCTTCTCCCTTGGAAGGCACCACCAAAAGCCAGCCTTCCCGGATATACCAGCGTCCTGGGCATGCCGGGGAAACAGAGATAGCTGTGAGATATGAGGGAGGGCAAGCAGGAATAAAAAGTAAAGGATATACAGGAATACAGGGTGAGCCACCCTTGTGGGTTGCCGTGTTGTACATCAATACCAGCCACTAGAAGGCACTGGATGTCTGCTGGGTCCCAGGCCAACAGCACGGATAACACCCGTGTAGAAGCAGTAACCAGCCCAAAACATTTAGTGTGTGAGGAGCAGCTGAAGTTGTTATGGATCTGCTATCTTATAGATCTGTTAATTAAGAGTATGTTATCATATGCAAGTCTGTTTAAAGTGATCGGAACAAAAACACGGTTTGAGAACAGTATGCATACCTTTAAATTAACATAAGCTTTCAGAAAACACAACATGAACTATTTTAATTTGTGTTACCCAGTTGTTTGTCATTAGTGGTATAAAAGAAGCTAGCTTCAGCTTTGAAAACTTAGCATTTTTCCTTGTTTTGTTTGTGGGTGCTAATTAAATAAATAAACTCATAAAACCTCCCCAAAACAAACCAAAACCATATTTCACAGGTCTTCTAACTATATGCAGACCTACAGTAGCCAAGAGATTACAGATTGCAGGTTACTGTTCTAAAGAGAAGGCATGAAAGGAGATAGAAAATGAGAAAGGTCTGAATAGGCAACTTTATCAACCTCTCTTGCAGAACAGAGTCCAGTGTCATCCACCTGTGAAATTAATTGTGATAAAACAAGAGGAAAAGAAAGCAGGAGGAAAATAATCAAAACAAATTGATAAGCCTAGCTGTAAGCAGCAATTAAAAATAATAATGAAATAATTAAAGCAGGACTTCTTACTAAGATTATTGTGCAAGATAGCCGTCAACTCATGGGAATTATGAGGACACCTGCCAATAAGATTATTTATAAAAATGCAAAGCCATAACAAGATACTGCCACCTGATCTTGTTTAGAAAACATCTGCCAGGGAATTTCAGCCACTCTTTCATGCCTTAGCTTCTGCATGAGCTATTAAATACCTTTTTGAAAAACAACCACTGTGTTTTCAGTATAGATTGTGTCTTATTAGAATGCTACAGTCATGAAACAAAGAAACAAGTAAATTCCTGCTTAGCTTATTCCACTGGAGCCACTCCTCTTATCTGAATAAGAAACTGAGGAAGAGAAGGGTGAGGTGCAGGAATCAATTCAGGTTTAAAAAAAAATGGGAGGAAGGTGTCAGAAGCATGGGGCGGGGCTGGGCTGGGAGCTGTTTCCCTCAGGGTTTGCTGTGATCAGACTCACATGTGTACAATCTGACCCAGACTGTACTGGAAGTCTTGGAATATAAATTCATGTCCAGGATTCTCGGATGTACAGGTTCTAGGAAATCATGAAAGAAGGGCAAGAAAATATCCCTGGGGAAGCTCTGGATGACAGAACAATGTGCTCAGTTAAGGAGGCAGTTCTGGCTGATAAAGTATTTGTCCTGCATATGGAAGGCAGCAAGAAAAGCAGGATTTCCTCACTGGGAGCAGGACATCTCAGAGACACTGGCAAATGTGAGATACCCATCTCCAACACTCCCCCTTTTTTCTGAATCTACAGCATTTTGTTTGCTCTCATGTTCCCTCCTCCTGGCAACAGGACACAATCTTAACTGTCCTGCAAAAGCTATCTTGCTTCTGGAAAGCTGGCCCAAACTAGCAAGCCCCAGCTGCCTCTTACATTTCTGCTTCTCCTATCCAATGATAGCTATGTAACTCCAGCCCATGGAAAACATGACTGTAAGAATTCTCTGTCCTAGATAATGGAAATGCCTTTGCTCACCCTCAACATTCATCCTACCACGTCTCAGAATTTTCAGAGACCAAAATAATCAGTGGACCAAACACTTTCAAACAATGGCCAGCTCTAGTCTAGTTATACTGTGTCGCAGTATTTGTTTGTTTTCATGGTGTTATCTTATTAGTTCTGATTAATGTTAGTTAGTTCTAACATGGATCAGGATAACTGATTTACCTTTTTAGTTAAACACCACCCCAAGTGTGTCCAGGCACACTACCCCTATACGTGCTGCTGCTCAGTATAAGCAGAGCATACCCTTTCACCTGGCAGCACCAAAAGGATTCTAAGAACAGGAAAGAGAATTGTAAATTAGTTTTCCTATTGACTGAGCATATTTGAGAATAACCTCTGATAAGTAACCTTTGTTCTACCTGTGCTGGTTTGGCTAGGATAGAGTTAATTTTTCCCATACTAGCTGGTATGTGGCTGTTTTGGATTTGCACTGAAAACACCATTGACAACACAGGGATCTTTTGTTTATTGCTGTGTAGGCACTGCTCAGTATCATTTTCTGCTCCTCAAGCCACAAGTGAGGAGGCTGGGAGTTCACATGAATGTGGGAAGGGTCACAGCTGATCCAAAATCCCCAAAGGCACATCCTGTATATCATATGGCATCATGTTCAGCCTGTTATACTGGGGAAAGAAGAAGGAAAGGGGGTGTTTTAAAGTGATGGCTCTTGTCTTGCCAGGTAACCACAATGTGTGGTAGAGCCCTGGCTAGAGCCCTTTCCTTGGAATAGCTGAATACCTCCCTACCCATGGCAAGTGGTGGGCACAGCTTTGCTTGCATGAACAGCTTTTGCTTTACTTGTTAAACTGTCTTTATCTCAGCCCATAAGCTTTCTCAGTTTTACTCTTCTGAGTCTGCCCCCATCCCAGTGGGGAAAGTTTTTTTCATCCTGAAATCCACATGTGTTAATTACAACCACATTCACAAGTACCTGGAGGTTCTTGTCTTAGAGACCTTCACATACAGTGACTAACACTCCTCTCCAGCTGCAGCACTGTACCTGGATAACCTCTGCAATAGCAGAGTTGAGTGAGACTACAGGTGAAAACCCAAATCACCATTTCATAATTGCCCTGAGTGGGCACATTTCTCACAATACATACATAGCTCAGAGTGTGGTCTGGGCATGGAGAGCACCCAGTCACATGAGAGACCTGTTACCCATTTAAATGTTCTTACATACCAGTGACTGTGGCTTTATCTATCTCAGCTATCAACAAATACAGTAATTTCTGGCTCAGTTTAACCATGCAGATAAAAGAAAATTCTTCATATGAAGAGTGTGAGCATAATGCCATTAACCTTGTGGCTTAATGTAAACAACAACACAGTTATTGTTCCCTTGACACTCAGGAATCTATGGTTCCTGCAATGGAGTAAGGGTAATACCACTACTTACACTCTGCTAAAAGAATTTAGTGTCTCTCTTTTATTCCCACCCAGGACTTACACTCCTGATCTTCTTGGGTTCCTAACTTTCTAACTGTATGTCATCAGCTTCTTCTATCTGAATGTCAGGCAATTAAACTGTTGCTAATCTTTACTCGAAAATTCTTAATATTAAAAAAAAAATGCTTGAATTAGTAGTCATATTACTTTACCACCACCACAATCTGGGCAGAAGGGGAAAACTGGTTAATGTGAGTTGAGTCAGAGATGAAGGAGAACATTTGTCCACATATCTCAGCTTGGCAGAAGAAAAACAGCTGTCAGTAAGACTCACCTGGAGTCAAAACCTGTGTCTTTTGTCCTTTGAGCAATTTCTGAACCCGAAGTAGCTGCAAGGAGTTCTCTCTCTTATCAAAGATGTCTTGGACCCAGTGAGACACCTCACAAACAGATTTCACAGTCTCTGAAATTATAACAGCATACTCTTAAGTTATCACAAATTAATGCATATTTCACCTTATACCTCTTGCTAAGAAAAGACAGTATGAAATTAGGAAGAAAAGTTTTCAAGTATCCACAACAGCTTTATTCAAGTATTTCTATGAGAGATTGGACTAGATCACCTCCAGAGGCCTCTTTCCAACCAACAGTTCTGCAGTTCTAGAAAACATTTGCCAATGAAACATCAGAGAGGAATAATTTTCTGGATTTGGAAGCAGAAACAGGAAAATGCCTTACAAGTGGTATTAACTGCTTGTAAAATCTGCAGAATCGCTTAGCTTGGAAAAGACTACTGAGATCACTGAGTTCAACCTAGGACTGAACACCAGCTTGTCACATAGACCACGGCATTGAGTGTCATTTCTTGAACATTTTCAGAGATAGTGACTCTACGTCTTCCCTGGGAAGTCCATTCCAGTGTTAAACAATGCTTTCCATGAAGAAATGCCTCCCAATGTCCATCCTGGCACAGCTTGAGGCCATTTCCTCTCATCCTGCTGCTTGTTATCTGGGAGAGGAGGCCAATCCCCAGCTGGCCACAACCTCCTTTCAGGCACTTGTAAAGAGGGATCAGGTCATCCCTTCTCTCCAGACTAAACACCCCCAGCTCCCTCAGCCACATCTCACAGGACTTGTGCTCCAGACTCTCACCCAGCTCCACTGCCCTTCTCTGAACTTGCTTCAGCACCTCAGTGTCTCTCCTGCAGTGAAGGGCTCAAAACAGGACATAGGATTTAAGGTGTGGCCTCACTAGTGCTGAGCACAGAGGAACAATCACTTCCCTAGTCTTGCTGGCCACATTATTGCTGATACATTCAGGATGTCCTTGGCCTTCTTGGCCACGGACATCCTGAATGTATCAGCAATAATGTGGCCAGCAAGTGGGCACACACTGGCACATGTTCAGCTGCTGTTGATCAGCACTCCCAGGGCCTTTTCCTCCCAGCAGCTTTCCAGCTACTCTGTCCCAGCCTGTGGCACTGCCCGGGGTTGTTGTGACCCAGGGACAGGACCTGGCATTTGGCCTGGTTGATCCTCACAAAATTGGCTTCAGCCCATGGATCCAGCCTGTGCAGATAACTCTACAGAGCCTTCCTGCCCTCCAGCAGATCAGCACTCCCACCCAGCTTGGTGCCATCTGCAAACTGGCTGAGGGTGCTCTTGATTCCCTCATCCAGATCATCAATAAAGATATTAAACAGGACTGACCCTGATACTGAGCCCTGGGGAACACCTCAGGATACAGCTTGAAGGACATGAATTATCCTAGAAAAATTCAGGCATGTGACCAAGAGAGTCAGAGAATGGTTTGAGTTGGAAGAGACCTTAAAGGTCATGTTGTTCTAACTGCTACCATGGGCAGGGACACCTTCAAATACATCACATTGCTCAGGACCATATCCAGTCTGGCCTTGCACTCTTCCAGGAATGGGGCATCAGCAAATTCCTTGAGCTACCTGCTCCAGTGTCTCACAAGCAGCAGGGTTTGAAAAAAAAAAACAGAACTGCCATTTCTCCAACCTGACTGTTAGGCCATTTTCACAGGTAGTTGCTCTGTATTTTTATTCTAATGTATTCTCATGTTACATCTTGAACGCTACATCAGTGGTACATCTTGAACAAGATGGAGAAGGAAAATAGTAATCCACTAGACTTCCAAAGAGAGAGAGGAAGACTTTTTTCCCTCTGGAAGCAGGCAGTATGTAGGACTCAAAGTATTCATAGCAAGGAGTGTATCATTGATCAAGAGCCAGCATTTACAGGTGGAATCATACTTGCAAGTTTCTGGTACTCAGCAGTGTCTGGGCTGGTGTTCTCCAGCAGATCTCTGAAGAAATGTTTGTACCTGAGGTGGAGAGAGCAGGTTTAATTCACAGCAAGACACCAGGAACAGCAGCAGCACCTCCTGTTCGTAACGGCACAGTGAACAACACTCAGCCAGGAGACAGAATAAGCCTAATGAAGCAGTTTTGGTAACACTTAATTCACATTCATTTTATCATCAAATGTCTCAACTAAAGTAACCCAAGTATTTTGTACAAATGCAAACCTTTGGCTTTTCCTGGGGATCCAATCAGAGCAGACTCACAAATCACTTAAGATCATGAGGCTTGCTCAGAATTCATATAAATATGCCGTCAATAAGCAACAAACTTCTCTTTGAACCATCTATTTTTAATAGTAAAGGAATGGTGGAATTCATACCATGTTTCGTGCCCACACAAGAAGATAAAGGCATTTCTAGAAGAACTAGGACCCGCCTTTCTCTTCCTTCCTTTCCAGTCTTTACTGGAGAGGATAAGATCTCTGCATGTGCTTTCTCCCAGTAAAGTCAAACAGAAGGAACTTAACAGATTCTTAAACTGGCAGAACTCATATGACCTAATGCATATGTATCAGAGTTTTAAAGAAATTTTAATATGATAGAGCTGATTAATGAAAAAATTAGACTTCATATTTAAAAGCTCACATTTTTCCAAATAGTTGGACAGCAACAAATACACTGCTGTTTTGCAAATTTAAAAGAAGTATCCAAAGAATTACAGTAAAAACCCACCAATCAGCTTAATGTTTACTTCTGCCAAACTGATTAAAACATTGCGTAAAATTACATTAAATACTGTGTTATGTCTCCAACTTACTTTCAAAGAAACAAGGTGCTCAATCTCTCAGATTTGTTTTAGTATGGATAAGATCATGGTTAAAGTCAAGCTACTGGATCTAAAGCAGCAGAATTTGGGCGCCTTTTTTACCCACGTGCCATCCCCAAGATAGGACTGCCCATGAGTGCATGCAGCACTGTCCTCAGGCAGTTTGCTTGCCTCTTCAAAGGGGAGATGATCATCAAATACCCTGAGCTGGAAGGCATCCATGAGGATCATCAAGTCCAATTCTTGCCTTTGCATTTTTAGGACAGCCCTAAAAATCACACATGTCCAATGATGTTGCCTAGACATTTCTTGAAAACTAGAAGGCTTGGTGCCTCACGAGGGAGATACAGCAATCCTGACTGGATCTGTCTGGGTTCAGACAAATGTGATGGGCACCAAATCTGAGGAAGGCATATACGGCCCTAATAACCAGAGAGTAAAGAGAAGCTTTCCTGTGTTCATTAATCTTATTTCTCTACAAAAGCAGCCATCTACAGGAGTCACAGATTGCTCCAGGTCATCAATCTGCATAAAAATTGTGCAAAAGCACAACCCAAGAGCTAGAGGAAGGAGCCAGGGCTAAACACAACTACCTTCCTGTATCATCTCCCATCCGTGTACACTGATTCCACTTTACAGGCACATCCTCAGGTCTGTTTCATTGCTGTCTCTATGCTCTGATTTTGAGACACAGTAGGCAACTTTCTCTTTCATAGCAACAAAGACAGTGTTATAATCCTTTTTCCTTCTCCCTTCTGATGCTAATCCCTTGAAGACTCACAATTGCTTACTTACTGGTGCAGCCTCTGCACGGGCAAGGGAAGCAGATCCTCTAGCTCCCTCCCTTGAAATTGAGGTCGAGTCTCCTGGAGTTTCTTAAACCGCCGGAATGACTTATTTTTCCTCACTTGCTCCTGTGTGCAGCAAAAAAGGGATATAGCTTTGAGACTACAGGAAGAACTATGTGCTCTAGTCTGTACCAGAGCTTGGAACACTTCACCTTAGAGTTTAGGACTCCAGTACTACAAGCATCAACTACTTTTGTGGCTATGGGCAAGCCATTCCCTTTCTCCTTACCATCCATTCCAGCGGGTAATGGAAGTGATATCTCCCCTCCATATAGGGAATTAAAGAAAAACATAAGGTTGACCCACTTAGAAAAGCAAGGAGTGCGCTTGTGGCTTTTTGCCATGCCTTTCAAGAAAAAGCAGTGCTGATCTGCACGCCCATCACTTTAAGACAAATATCCAAAATGGCATTTTCTCTTGGAAAATCAAAAGCATGAATACATGCATGCAAAGAAAAGAGGGGGAAAACATCTCAGATGTTTCTGCATCTGGGAACAAACACAGACAAAACTGGGAGTTGAGTGGTTAAATTCCAGATAGAGCAGTCAGGACTTCTGAATAAATGTATATTCTGCAGAAATTTCTTGAAGACAGGTTGAATTTGAAGACGTAGGTGGGAAAGAAGAAAAAAAAAATATGAAGGAAAAGGAAATCCGACTGCTAGGATACAGTTGGTGGTAGTGGGAAAGACTAGGAGACCTAACAATTCCTAGAAAGAGTTCACTGTATCGTGGTGAAAGCCTGGAAACTCTCTAGGCTTGCCAGTTAGGAAGGAGCAGGAGTAAATACAGAACTCTGTTTTAGTAATATACATGAATACAAATACAGTGCTCACCATATGCACATACATATACAAACACCTGAAAAAAGCATCAGAAATTTGAAACTCTAAATCAGTTGAGAAATTTTCACCATTTTATTGTGGAAGAAAGCCTGAATTTCATCAGCCCAGAAAAAGTAAGAGCAATGATCCCTCCAGAAACGGAAGACAAATGGAAGGATGTGGCAGTTTCATAGAATGAAAAAAGAGAAACCATATGAAGACTAAAGTAGATATTTACCTTCAAGGTTTTATTTGCCTGCTCCAAATTCTCAGCATAGTGGCCATAAAGATCCAGACTCTGACAAAAATTTTCTAGTCCTGGTCCCAAATTCCCTTTCTCTAGGTGAAGTGACAGAACACTGCACAAGGAGCAAAGATAGCTTGTGAGGGATACATTGCTGATGGCATTTTCACAGGTCCTTCTGATTCATTCCTTTGCTGACCTGCCTTTACCATTCTCCACTTCATATCCACTTTCTATGCTGAATTCGTGATTGGAGGTCAGAGTAAGCCACAGAACACATTGTGGAGAAGACTTACTGAGCTTAAACCACTGTTCAGTAACTGGGTACCCAGGTACGGATACAGATACAGATCAGGATACAGATACAGATCAGGAGTTCCCTGATCCTGGGAACTCCTCCTGGGGAGTTTCTGGGGACACCTCCACGTGCCATCAAGGCTAGCAGTGCTAGGACTGAACGCTTGTTTTACAAGGTGTTGGCCTTACTTCCCCAAACCTTACTTTCTCATCAACATAGAGTCCTCCCAGTATAATTACAGGAATTGCATCCTGTGTCCACTTACTGGCTGGCTGAATATAAGGACTCCAGGGGTCCAAATATAGTTTCCAACACAGCAGGTTTCAGTGTCCCTTTGGCCTTTAAAATTGTCACAAAGTACTAAGCACAAAAGAAAAAAAAGGAATTTCAAACAGGTAGTATTCACAAATCATCATAAAATCACTAAATGGTTTGAATTAGAAAGGATCTTAAAGACCACCTAGTTCCAACCTGGTCAGAAACACCTTCCAAGCCCCATCCAGCCTGGCTGGTCACTTCCAGGGATGAAGCATCCACAGCTTCTCTGGGCCGTCTGTGCCAGTGCCTCACCAACCTCACAGTAAATAACTTCCTCCTTATATCTAATCTAAACCTACTGTCTTTCAGTTTGAAATCATTCCTCCTTGTCCCATCACTATGCGCCTGTGTAAAAAGTCATTCTCCCTCTTCTTTATAAGTCCCCTTTAAGTACTGGAAGGTTGCAAAGGTTATTAACCTCTGAGGTCACTCAAAGGCCACTTGTGGCGCACAGCAGAAGGCAGAAGTTGCAGCCTGAACACTCTTTCGCTTGGAAAGATATAAAATATTGTGACTGTCTACCTAAGATATCCACCGTCAGATGTAAGCCTTACTTGTTGCTTTCACCATAACTGTAAACACATGGAACAGTACTACAGCACTGAAAAAAGTCTATTTCAGTATCCTCCAATGCATCTGTTTTCCACCATCTTGTCCATAATTTTTTTTCTTGTCTGTGTCCCTACAGTTCATACATCTCAGGCATCTTATGGCAAGCCTCCTAGTCAATCAAAACTTATAAGATTTATGTCTGTGTACAGACCTAGGCCAAATAGCCAAACTCATGAGCTATTGAATATTACAGAGCAGGTGAAAGAAAAACAACAAAAAACCCTTTCAGCCACAGCAGGTGTCCCAGGCATTGGGGATGTACCAAAGTCTTGCTTTTTACCTTTCCCCATGACAACACGAATAAGTATGTGTTGTCTGAAGAGACCCACATATCAGAAGGGGCAGAAATACTCACTGTGAGCACCAAATCCAGTTGCTCAAGGTATTTTTGTTCCGTTTCCAGCAGTTCCTTGGCTGTCCTGCTGCGCTTCCTCTCCCATCGAGCCCGCTGGTCTTCCACAGTGTTTGCTCCAACCACAAATGGCAGGGATGAGGCACTCATGGCAGAGTCAGGGTTGATATACAGGGAGGTGAAAGATCCTGGAGAGCCAAGCAAGATGGACACACAACAAAAGAATAACCTACATCACAGGGTAGGATTCTGAGCTAAAAACTCTACACTTTCCTAGGAAATAAGGGAAGTCAGTTGCCAGCAATAATTGTTAACAGTTTCGTTCTGCATTCACCCCCGTGGGCAGAGGGGCCCTGCATCAAACAGAGGAACACCATTAAAGAGACCAGGCTGTGAAAGCAAGAATGGTACATGATGATACATGTGTAAGTACATCTCTGTACAATCCCACATGTAAACTACTGCTTCCTGTGCTTTGCCCTCCTCATTCTTTGTGTGAAATTCTTGTTAAACTCAAGTAAGTTTGTGGGTGGAAAAGGTACTGTGGATAAGAGTAGAAAATAACCATAAGATTTGTGTGGGGGAAGGTAGCAGGACTTCCCCGCTACCGCAGGGAAAGAGAAGAAAGCATTCTTGCTTGTTTTCCCATGGAGTTTACTAAGAAGCAAGTGGCTTGCTTTGTCATTTTCTAACAGTATTTTGCACTCCTGGAGGTGAGAGGCCAAGCAACTGCTGTGGATAATACCAGCTTTGCTCCTGCTCTTCTGCTACAGTATCATGATTTTGTTGCACAGAAAAACATTGTTCACCACACTCAGAGAAAGAGGCGTGTTTTAGCAGAAAGCCAGTTAGATATCATTCCTTTGATGAAAAGGCAGTGCAGGCAGTTGCACACTTGCCCCAGCATCAAGTCTGCAGTTTCGCTGGAAGCTGAGCTGCCTCTGGAAAGTTCTGTTTCCCACATGGACAAGATACACTAATACAGAAAGATGTGTCATCACAGAGAAGGAGATTTGTCAAACACCATCTTCCAGAGACATTTCAGATATGTAAATCAATGTCTGAAACAAAAGTTTCACATCAAATGAGTACCAGGACTTATTTAATGAGTTGCCAAAAGTCCAGAGAGCTGAGGGACATGTGCAGTGTTTTATAGTAGCAGCAGCTTCTCCAGAGGTTTACCCTCATATACACTCACAGCACAACCACAAGCTTAGCCAAACACATCTTGGTCAAACAGGGCAGACCTGGCACGGACAGAGAGGCAGCACTGCAGGAGCACCACCTTAAGCTTAGCATTAGTCCTCCTCCGAATTGTTCAAGGCCAGGCTGGATAGGGCCCCGGACAACCCTGTGTGTGCAAGGTGTGCTTGGGCTTTGCAGGGCTGTTGGAAGGAGATGGTCTTTAAGGTCCCGTCCAACCCAAACCATTCCATGATGCTGTTCAAGGGCAGTTGCAAAGTACTCACCAGTAATGGACTAAAATGCTGCCATTCGCAGAGCACCTCTAGCCTGGGTAGACTGCAGTCAAGATTTTCATTTTGCAGACCAATTTCTTTTAACACACAATAATTAAAACAAAAAAGTTATACCAGGTTTGACCATCTACTGTTCACATAAAGAAGTTGAAATATGTATACTTCCATTATTACACAATATATTCTGTATCAGTTCCTCTGGGTGAAAGCTGTCTGCAGCCCGTGGGTACACTAGAAAACACTTCACTTACAAGTGACAGAACTGCTCCAGCTTGCTTCTCCCCAGCTCACATTCAAATCCTCTATTACGGTTAACTTCCTTATAATGCACCATTAGCAGAATCCTCTTCACCATTTCTAAATGTTTTGAGTACCCTCAAAAAATCCCCTTTTCTTATTGCAGCACAGCCCCACTTGATGTCTCAGGAGTGTAAACACATGGTGAGTCAGCTCCAAGGGCCGAATGGCCCCACATCCCACACTGTAAGGGTGAGAGAAAGTGGAAGGGAAAGGGAGAAACTCTGGAGCCCACAGCCAGTCCCCAGCCACCCTGAGGAGTAAAGGAGTAAATATTGCAGGAGTTAATACTGAAAGTAAAATATGCACCCAGCCTTCCTTCAATTCGCCTGTGCTGCAGGGTATTAAAAGTGTATTTTGGATCAGTCAAAAAACAAGGGCATTATATTTTTTCAGCAGATGAGAAAAGATCCGTTAAAAGTCTTGCAGGATTGAAAAGAATGCTTTTCTTGACCAAAAATGAAGCATTTTACTCATTATCAGGGTTCTGGTTGGTTTGTTTGTTTTTAATCAAATTAAATATGTTTTAAAGAAATAAATATTTCCAGTTTAAAAAAAAAAAATCCAAACAGAAAAACATGAGCACGTTGAAAAACATTTACTAAATATTAACCAAATATTTTTCATGAATTCAAGAAATACTGGGTGGAATCAGGGACTAATTTAGCCGAAGGGACCTTTATGGGTCGTGCAGTTAGTTGAGCCTTGTGAGTAGGGCTACCACCGGAGTCAAGCTGAGCTGCTCAGGGGTTCATCCTGCCCAGGACCCTTCCACGGGTGAAGATAGGCCCAGGCCCCGGCCCCGGCCCCGGCCCAGGCCCAGGCCCCACGCCGTCCCCGCCGCCCGTTACCTGCCGGTCCCGCCGCCGC
>VWZS01001858.1:10260-158676 GCA_013397075.1 Rhabdornis inornatus | reverse complement strand
GCCCCACATCTTCGCCGTGGCCAGCCGCGCCTACCACGCCATGCTGGGCCGCGGGGGCGGCGGACCCCGCAACCAGTGCATCCTCATCAGGTGAGCGGCGGGCGGGGGTCCCGGGGCTGGCGGGGGCCGGGGGCGGCCCCCGAGCTCTCGCTGGAATCTCCCTGCCCAAGGTTCAAGTGAAGCTCTTCTCCGGTTCTGTTGG
The DNA here is from genome assembly GCA_013397075.1 of Rhabdornis inornatus. Lineage (NCBI taxonomy): Eukaryota > Metazoa > Chordata > Aves > Passeriformes > Rhabdornithidae > Rhabdornis > Rhabdornis inornatus. The sequence continues at coordinate 158,474 of VWZS01001858.1, read as the reverse complement.
TGAGTCAAAATCCATCTGTTCTGGCAACACATTTTTCATCCCGACCGTTTTCGAGACAAATTAGCGAGCGCGTCGTGAGAACGTGTGGGCAGACAAAACTGACTTTCGTGGGGCAGCTGGGCCAGCAATCTTTACAACAGTAAAGATGCCAGGTTTACTTCTGGAGGGGAGCCAGCCTCTGGAATCCAGCTCTGGGAAAAGCCATCGGGTGTTCTGGTCTGGCAACACAGCTGCCATGATAAAAGCTGTCGTAAAAAGTTGGAAAGATGATAATGGAAGGAACCGATTTTCGCAAAGCAGAACTTCCCAAGTGTAACCAAAGAGCAGGAAGAATTAAAACATGCTTTTCTGCTCTGAGACCTTTGGGAATCTGGTTGGGGAGGATCTTAAATTCATGTGCAGTTCTAGAAGTCAGGGCACTTGAAGTCAGGGAAAAGTGGCTCTTTTAACCAAAAAGCTTACCAGTATCATGAACATTTCACTCCATCTTGTCGCTCTTGTTCTGCTGGAACTCTGCAGTGCAAAAGGTATCATCATTTAGCAGAGAAAATCTCAAACAACATCAACTACCAGAAAAAACATTGAACAGGAAGGAGAAAGCCTTGCAACATTAACTGCCTCGTCTCTACAACTGGGTATTGTAGAGAACAGTTTAAATGTCGTTTCAGTTAAAATGCTACTTGCCAACTTGTTTGATTTAATGATCCTTTGTATTTGCCTTCTGATCATTTTATCAGTACTTTGAGTGTACATTGTGTGGAAGTCAATTGCTGGATCACTGCTGAGTGTTTTGGTGGAACTAGGAGCTGACATTGAGGGGTATTTGAGCCCCACTCATTTCTGTAGCCTTCAGGCCATTGGTGTCTGTGCTTTACATGAAGTGCTCTCAGGAAATGGTGGCTGTGGAGTCAGTAGGTGCAAGAAGTACTGCTGGTAGGGCTCTGGGGGACAGAGAACAGTCATTGTATTTGCCTTGGGAGGTGGAAGATGAGAAAGAGTAGCCCGTGAGAATTTACCAAGTGGTCAGTGGTCTGGTTGTTTTCTGCTAGCAGTTCAGAGATGAGTCTGATACACTCCCGTGCATCTTGCAACCTTTTACCTGGTCTGTATGTCTGCCACAGGAAGTTTGTGGTTTTCCTCTCTATGGGTGGTGAAACACTGATTAGCAAGTTTTCCTACATGAGCACAGTTGGGCTGAACAGGGAAGATGAAGTCACTCCTGTTAGACCGCAGTTCACCACAACAGCCCAGGGACACACCAGGATCTGCTGTCCCTTGTGGTCTCTTTAGTGTCTCCAACTGAGTTTGGAAGGTCTGGATAGCATTCTTTGGAGGTGATGTTGGATGAAGCAGCTGCTGCCAGATCATGAGTGTTCATTGCTGCTAAATTGTCCTCAGCTACAAATTCTACTGGCTCCTCTTTGCCTTCCCAGTCCCAAAGGACATTAGTCATAGCCTGCATGTGTTGCACTACAGCACTTGGGTCACCTGAAGATGACTTTGCATGTCATCAGATCTACGAGCAGTTACACACCTGCTGTGCTTGCAGGACCTTGTGAAGGTGTTGTGCTTGTTGGAGGGTCTAAGGTCAAGCTTGAACCATGGAAGTGCTGTTGCATAATTTATTTTTTTTTTTTTTTGTGGAGAAGGGAAGTTATTGAAAAATAAAAATAAACCTGACATAGTGAGCAGGGCCACTGGATGGAATGTTCTCAACTGGTAAAATGGTCTTATTTTGTTTGTATGTATTTGTGTGGTTGTGGTCTGACCTGTGCTTGAGATCAGGTACCTGCTGTAGTGTGTGGGGTTTTTAGCCACCAATGACACATACTTGATACCAAGCACAGAGCCACTGGCAGCTACAAAGCAGTAAAGCCACACCACATGCTCAAAGGTCAGCTCAAAGGAAATGGGGACCTGCCTCAAGTATACCTCCAGCATTTCCTGTATTTATTTTTTTTTCCGTGCATGTGCTGAAGTTCTCAGCTGGTGTGATGTTGTCAGTTAAGGAGATGTTGTTGCACTGATTGTACATTCCCTCTCCCTGGGCAGGGGAAACTGCACTTTCCAAGTGCTGGTTGTTTGACTTGGAGGTGGAGGTGCCGTGGATGTATGTCAGCAGAGTGACGTGGATGTGTGATAGCACAGTGACATGCATTGCTGGCACTGTGGCAGTGTGGGCAGCTCTGCACCTGCATCTGCAGCTGTCTGGCATGTGAATGTGTGAAACACCTGCGATCTGAGACTGCCACAGCATCTCAAGATGTGTGGATCCAGGTGTCGATGTGATGTGGATAGGACAAATCTTTCTGGAGACAGAGGAAGTTGTTGGTTCCAGCATATGCAACGGAGTTGATGCACCAGATGACTTTTGAAGCAAAGGAAATGGTCTGTCTAGTATATCCCATCCAGAAGTGACAGCATAGGGTATATCTGTACTCCCTTGCAGAGGGGCAAAAGTTCCCTGATGAAGGATCAGAACCTTATGGAATGCCCTGTGTAAAGCTGTGGTGTGTGAGATTTTGCTCACATGTGTGATTTTGCTGAAAAAATTGTGAAACTCTCATAGAGCACTCTCAAGTGATGGAGTACTTGAGTCATAAGGGGCAGAACAACTATTTTTTAAGGTTGATGGAATTTATTTTGCTTTTTCTTGGCAGTGGAGAGAGTGGTGCTGGGAAAACAGAGAGTACGAAGTTGTTGTTGCAGCACATAATGAACCTATGCAAAGGCAACTCACAGCTGGAGCAGCAGATACTTCAGGTAGGTCATGGTGCTTGAAGGTGCAGAAGCAACACTGCTGCAAGACAACTTGCATTAGGCTTGGGAAGCCTGCTAGTGGATCACCACTGGAAATCAGGGAGCTGCATGTAAGACACATAAGAAAATAGTGGATAAGAATGGTGAGATAGCTGGCCACAAATTAGAAGGGTTAGTAGGTCAGTAATTTTTTTTTGCTGGAGATGATTCTTAAAGTAGAGAAAACTATTGCAGTCATTTATCATGTTCTCTGTTACAAGGGCTTGCTGCCATTTTTCCAAATAATTTCCTGTTTGAGGTACCACAAGGAGTTTCATTAGAAAAATGAGATCTTCATTTAATGCTAAAGATGGATGAAGAATTCACACACGCTTTGGTAACCTGTCCTTGGCTACTTATACTGCCAGGCACATACCTGCTAGCTGGCTAGCTGCCATCCTTGTTCTTTTCATATATCTTTGCTAGCTCATTTTGAAACATATCTGACTCTTTCATCTGAAGTATTTCCACTTGAATTTCTCCCCAGAGAGTTGTGAGGTTTTTTTAAACAAATCATACTTTAAACCTTGCATGTGATAGATTAAGAAGAGTGAGTTCTTGGACTACTTCACTTTAAAGTCTGTCTTCTCAGGATTTCCTGTAGAAACATAGAGGTCTTCCTCTGTGTGGTTAACCTCAACCGGTGCCCACCAAGCCACTCTATCACTCCCCCTGCTTAACCGAAGAGGGGTAGAAAAATGTAACAAAAACTGATGGGTTGAGATAAGGACTGTGAGGTCGCTCAGCAGCTACTATCACAGACAAAACAGGCTTAGCTTAGGGAAAATTAGTTTAATTTCTTGCCAGCTAATATCACAATAGGATAATGAGAAATGAGAAAAAATCTTGAAACACCTTCCTCAACTCTTTCCGTCTCCCTAAGCTCAACTTGACTCCCAGTTTCTCTACCTTCTTCTCTCCAGCAGTGCAGGCAGATAGGGGGATGGGTGTTGAGGTCATTCATCACAGATTGTCTGTGCTATGTCTTATTCTCATGTTCTTTCCCTCCTCCAGCATGGGATCTCTCCCACAGGAGACAGTCTTTCAGGAACAGGTTGTTCCAGAGTGGGTGCCTTGATGTGATACAGTCCCTCAGGAGCAGGCTGCTCCAGTGTCAGTATTGTCCATTGGGTACTTGTACATCTGTACTTCAAGAACACGGTGTTCAACTCTGGGTTCCCTCTATAGGGTTCAGTCTTCCAGGAACAGGGTGCTCCAGTCTGGGTTCCCTCTATAGGATTCAGTCCTTCAGGAACAGGGTGCTCCAGCATGAGCCCCCATGGGATCACAAGTACTGCCATCAAACCTGCTCCAGCATGGGCTGCTCTCTCCACGGGCCACAGGTCCTGCAGGAGGGCTTCCCATGGGGTCACAGGCTCCTTCAGGCACCCACCTGCTCTGGTGTGGGCTCCTCCAGGGGCTGCAGGTGGATCTCAGCTCCCCCCAGACCTCCAGGGGCTGTGGGGGCACAGCTGCCTCCCCATGGGCTGCACCAGGGGCTGCAGGGGAGTCTCTGCTCTGGCAGCTGGAGCAGCTCCTGACCCTTCTCCTTCACTCACCTGGTGTCTGCAGAGCTGTTCCTCTCGCACATTCTCACTCCTCTCCCATCTGTGGGTGTGCAGCAGTTTTTATCCGAGAGGCACTGCCACTGTCTCTGGTGGGCTCAACCTTGGCCAGTGGCAGGTCTGTATGNCTCAGGAGCAGGCTGCTCCAGTGTCAGTATTGTCCATTGGGTACTTGTACATCTGTACTTCAAGAACACGGTGTTCAACTCTGTATGGGAGCCAGCTGGCATTGGCTCTTTGGACATGGGGAAAGTGTCTGGCATCTCCTCACAGAAAACAACTTTAGCTCCTCCTGCAACCAATACATTGACACATAAACCCAGTGCCCCATGCTGTGCTTTGGGCTCTGGAATGGTGTATTAATTCAATGTGGTATCATCCACGGTGGATCCAAGGTGAATGCCTGTGCTGGGTTGTGGGAACATGACATTGATACACCTGCTGTCTCTGCTTAGGGCTGGCTTGGGCCACACTGCCAGGCTGCTTCTGACCTGAGCAGGTTCCACAGGCAGGAGAGCTGTGTTTGCTCAGCAGTGATCCTAGAGCCAGCCTGCAGTTCTTTCCCTGGAAATAACTCTCTTCAGCCCAGATGAGCTGCATTTGGAAAGACTAGAGGTGACAGTGAAGAAATAATATGCATCTTATTTAGTTCCTGTAGATATATCCAAGGACTGAGTTAGTCCTTTGGGGGATTACAGTCATGCCCTGAAGCTATGTTCAACAGGCTGCCTAGCATCTACTCTGAGGCACTGTTCTTCCAGTTGATAGGCATTCTTTGCTCAAATACAGAAAAATGGTCATTTTGCCACCTTTGCATCCAGTTTACCAAGCTGGTCTGATTGTTCTGTTAATTTCTTTACTGTGCATATAGCACTGTGCATATGTCTACAAATTTCAGTAGCTAAGCTGTCATACTTACATTCACTGAGTGCATGATGACTTTGTTTATTGCTGTTATATAGCACTCAAATTATCTAGTGACAACAGATACTGTGTGGAAATAAGTTATACCAACCTTATCTTCTAACAAATGACTCAATGATCTTACTGAGATCCCATCAGTTCAATTGTACTGATCATCGTTAATCTCGTGCTGCTCAGTCTTTGTGATATTTGCTTCTTTGAATTTCTTTATTCAGGCAGAGATAAAATAAGTGCTCATCCATATTCATGGAGTGGTTCCTTTTGCAGCTGAACTCTGAATAGCAAATGCTGAAGATAAATTTTTCCAGGCAAATTAGATTGGATTGCTTAATCTGAAGAATGATTGTTCTGCTTCTTCACTTGTTTTAGGTGAATCCATTGCTTGAAGCTTTTGGCAATGCCCAGACAGTGATGAATGACAACAGCAGCCGCTTTGGAAAATACATACAGCTGCGTTTTCATAAAAATACAGGTAAAGTCAAGGGCAATTACTGGCCTTGGGGAGTGGTTAGGAGCTGGAGGGAGTGGACTGAGTGTCTAAAACTTGTTAAGGGTAAAATTTTGGCACGTGGCTGCTTGTGGGAAGGGTGTGCAGTTGAGTAAAATCTCACAGCAACCAGTGTTGCATAGCACCTGGATAGGATTAGGCCTGGGTTTGGGTAAAATTTTGGCACGTGGCTGCTTGTGGGAAGGGTGTGCAGTTGAGTAAAATCTCACAGCAACCAGTGTTGCATAGCACCTGGATAGGATTAGGCCTGGGTTTGGGTAAAATTTTGGCACGTGGCTGCTTGTGGGAAGGGTGTGCAGTTGAGTAAAATCTCACAGCAACCAGTGTTGCATAGCACCTGGATAGGATTAGGCCTGGGTTTGGACTGAGTGCGAGTATGAGAAGGATATAGGGGTAAGAGTGCAGTGTCAGTAATACTCTGTGATGTCAGAAGCCTTTGTTTCTGCTAAAGGAGGTGAGCAGAAATCTCTAAAACCACAGGAAGCATGGTGAAGCCCATTTCTGGTGTGCTGGGCAGCCTAGAGGGTCTTGCACACAGAAAAGTTAGTTTAGACACTTCTGTGCTCGTGGCACCAAAGAGGAGATGTGGGACAGCCCAGGGAGCTTCATGTCCCCCAGAGTGAAGTTCCCCACCCTGTCACCTTTTTGTGTGCAGTGCAAGGTGCAAAGCTGAGTGAGTACCTGTTAGAGAAATCACGGGTGGTGCAACAAGATACTGGGGAGAGGAATTTCCACATCTTCTACTACATGTTTGCGGGACTATCTTCAGAGCAGAAGGAGATGTATGGGTTATTGGACCCTTCACTCTACAGGTGCGTCAAAGGCAGACCCTAGTTTAGTCTTTGTGATGGTGGTGAAGGGGAAAACAGCACAATGGAGATTTTTCTCTTCCCTGGGGTGTTATCTGTGGGTGACTGGAAACTGGGGTGGGATATGAATGGAGCTACATGAAGAGACAGTATGGATCCTCCTGGAAGCTGGGAGGTCTGGGGTCTCTGCTGCACTACCTTGGAAAAGTTTCCTTCCCTTTCATGTCTCCACTTCTGGTGATCTGCTTTGCTCCTGTGGGGTAGGACAGAGCAACCATGCCGATTGTGTGACAGTTTTTATGGGATATGCACTTTCTCAGGTACATAAGTGGACGATTTGGTACACAGGAAGTAGCTGAACACTGGAAGCACAAATACCAAGAGGTTTGCAATGCCCTTGACATGGTGGGCTTCCAAGAACAGGTTAGTCCTGGGACTGTTTTGTTTCCATCTGTGCTTCCTGCAGGCACAGGGTTTCTTTCTAGCTGCTTTTTTGAAGCTCAGTCCTAATTCTTTCTCTAGATTTTCCATGTTACTTTCAGACCACCTGAGTCTGCCAGACTTTGTGGAGAGCTTTTTCCCACAGGTTGCCTGTGCCTCTTCTCTTAACCTCTCCGACTTCTGGGTCATCTGTGTTGTACGTGCTACATGCTGGTAGGTTTTTCAATCACCTTTCTTTTGTATTTTAGGAGCAAGTGGACATGCAGGCTATCTTGGCTGGTGTGTTGTCTCTGGGCAATGTGACCTTTGAGCCTGAGGAGAGCAATGGGTCTGTAAAAGTCAGTGAAGCCTCTCAGGGGTGGCTGAAGGCTGCAGCGGTGAGTCACAAGAAATGTTGACAGAAACCTTATGGGTATGATGCTCTTCCCCACTGGCTGTGTGACTGCAGGATCTGTTCCTGCCAGAGGATCTTTCTGCCTCAGAATGTGAAGGCTTCTAAAGAACAAGGTTTTTTTTTGGAAATGTAGAGTTTGACCCCATGACGGCATTTGTGTTCACTGCTATTCATCCTCAAAGAGATGCATCTCAGCTTCTATTTCTTGTGTGTCTAGAACCAATGTTTTACATAGTCAGCATATACCTTGCTGACTTCATAAAACACAAGCTTTTTAAAACTAAGTGTTTTATGATAGTGAGTGTGACAATGCCTTGGAGAAATTCAGGGGTGCAATATCTGCACACTAGTTCTGTGTTTTCATCAGATTTTGTCCAAGAATACCACCCTAAGTGCTGTCTTTTTTTTTCTGTTGTTGTTGGTTATCTTGAATTCAGCTTTCTACTATTTTACACGAAATTATCACAGATTAATAAGTATATGTTTCCCAGGACCATTCCATTTTTGTTATATGGGATGGAAAAGTTAACCTGCTTTGTTAACAACACAGAAAAAAAGTAACATACTTCTCCCCTTCCTATTTCTTTTCATTTTGACCTGTTTGAAATCCCAGCACCCTTGCTCTTTCATTTCACTCCCATCTCTTTGCCTGTTTCCCTCCTACACCATACCTGAAACAACCACCTACGTCTGTTCAGCAGCCTTTTTATCTTATTTCTGAAAGCCTGCTCCTCATTTCTTGCCCACAGGAGGGGAATTCCTGTTAAATCACCGAGGGGTTCAATGTGTCTGAGTTTGCTTTGTTTCCTGCCTCTCGTGTGGGCTCCTGTGAGTCTGGTGCTTCAGCACCTGCACAGCCACCTCGGTGTGGTGCTGTTCAATAAGTCATTAAAGCGCTCAGCAGGGACTAGCGTGGCTCCCAAAGAAGGTGAAAGGTGGCAGCACTGGGAGAGCTAAACAAAAAGTGTTTGAGAGGAGTGTGTGGGGTTGGCCGGTGCAGGGGAGGAGCAGATCAGAGCGCGCATCTGACTCCGGTGCCAGCAGTAGCACTTGCCTTACAATGGGGCTCAAAGGCCTGAGCCTGAATCACGACCCCGTTGCACACAGACAGACACAATCCCCACAAGCAGAGTGAGGGGTTACAACTGGTTGTCCTTGTCTATTTCCTGTTTCCCAGGGTCAGTTTGGAGTCCAGGAAGATGAGCTGTTAAAATGCCTGATTTGTACAACGTCTGTGACCCGAGGCGAGCAGATCCAGCGTTTTCACACCCAGCAGCAGGCAGAAGGTAGGAAACACAATGAATTGCAGATGTGCTGGCTAGGAAGACTGGGTTTTGATGGAAGGGTATCCCCACACATGTGCAGCTTGTTGGGAACAAAGATGTCCTTCTGTGCCCCTTCATTCCTCTCACACAGAGGCAAGTATGTCAGTGTTTATCTGTTTAGTCTCTTACTGACATGTAGAGCCATGAATGCTGCTTTTGTTTGGTCTCCAGGAGACTGCAGAGATTAAATGAGAAACCAAGGAATTAGCTTTGCTTTCTGCCCCAGTCCAGCCCAGAAAGAAACTCTGGGTATTTGTGCTAAAGAGGAGAAGGCTCCTGTTGCAGAGTGCTGGCAGTGTGCACAGCTCTAGGTAATAGATGGAGAAACAACCACGAGAACATTGAGATGTCACAGTGTCAGGAATGGAGTGAAAAGAATAAAATAGCAAACACAAGGTGTTATTTTCCCTTTCAATAAAGCAAGAAAATAATCTAAAAATTTAATTAAAAAGAGAGATTATTTCTTCAAATAAATGAAAGAAGAAAATTAAAGTGAAGTGGGATTAGCCGGTTCTGTTTTACAAATTTCTCTAGACAATAAAATATATATCTCTATTCATAAGTCATGTTAACTTGGTCTCCTTCTTAGAATGTCAGCAAGTTTTCCATCAATTGTGTCCTTTTCTTGCCTACAGCATTTAAACACTTAGCAACTGTGGGCTGGGAGGAAGAGAACCATCCAGTTTTCCAAGTAAAATCTGGAGCTTCTCCCCTGGTTTAGCAGTGAGGGGAACCATACTTAGTATATCTTCGGAGGGGAAAGCAGAACTCTGGATATTCTAAAAAGTGGCATGACTCAAAAATGCGCTGGTATGGCATGGCTGATCTTGTAGAAAGATTGTGACGATTAAGAGCTGTTTTTACAGCTGCCATTTGCAAAGGGTGTGGACAATCCACAATCTGATCTTAAAAGTAGCTTTATACATTGTTGCTAGGGGTGGATGTATTGAGCCAGCATGTGTCCCCTGTCCCCTGCTCTCCTGTGAAGCCCATCAGTGAGCTGCTGTTGTTCCCTCTGTGCAGATGCTCGGGACTCCATTGCAAAGGTGGCCTATGGCCGAGTGTTTGGCTGGATTGTTTGCAAGATCAATGAGCTGCTGGCTGAAAATGTGGATCCTGAGGTGGAGCTGAGGGAGATAGGTGAGTTCTGCCTTCCTTGCTCCTGTTCTGTTCCCAAATGTGCATCCCTCAGCCGCAACGAAGGACAGGCACAGCATGAGGTTTCACAGAACTTGCGTGCTGGGTGCATTATCAAAACTGTGATCCTGCTAGAGATAAGAGTCAGCAGCATGAAGTCTGTAGGGCTTTGTTCGACTCTGAGCAGTCAGTTGATCTGAAACAACTGTGAGGCTGTAGTTCTGGGGCACTCTGGCTTAGCAAAGAAACTGAGCTGGAGTGGGTTTTCTCTAAACTAACTCTCCAAGCTGTGGAAGAGCTGCCACTGGTGTCTCTCTTGGCTATATTTTCTCTGTGCCACAGGAGTTGTGTGATAAGAGACTTAGTTGTGTGTTGGTGTACACAGTAATCTGCAGGATGGTCTGCAGGCTCCATGATGTGCTCTTCTTCTCTTTTTTTAGGTATATTGGATATTTTTGGGTTTGAAAACTTCGCAGTGAATCGTTTTGAACAGCTTTGCATAAACTTGGCCAATGAGCAGCTGCAGCATTTCTTCAACCATGTACGTCTGCTGAGGGTAACCTCACCTTGTGTTGCAGAGAAAGCAGAACACTGCTCTATCTGGCACATGCAGGAGAGCTTGGGGAAAAATCAATCTATTACCTGGAAGGACAGAAACAGTGAATAGTGAAGCAGGATAGAAAGCATCAACCTTTCCTGCTGGGGCAGGGGAGCCACTGGGAAAGGAAAGGAAGAGGTAGAAGGATCAAGCAGTAACCACAGTCTTAATAGCCAGGACACTTACACTCTGACAAATGTTTCTGCTTTATGCACTAGCATCAGTGAGTGCCAGGGTTACAAAGAGTCATGGAGAGCAGCAGCTACATCTTGGACCTCTCGTGCTGTGGCTGAGAGTGCCATGCCTCCATCCTCTTGTTCAGGGCAGGAAGGAAGATGTTCAGGGTTTGTGCTTCAACCTCTTTTTTCTTTATTTCAGCACATTTTCCAGCTGGAGCAGGCTGCCTATAAGGAAGAAGGGCTGCCTTGGGAGACCATCACATTCAACAATAATGAACCTATCCTGGTGAGTGAGAGGACTGACAGAATATAATTGCTCTGTCCAGCCAAAAGAAAAGTCTCTCTCTTTCTACCATGGGTAGGAGATGCACCTGAGAAGAATCTCTGCAAAGGGTGGTGAGGGTGAGAGGGGATGTCCTGCACTGCTTTACATATATGTGATGCATCTTCTTTCCTGCAGAATCTGCTCCTGGCCAAGCCACTTGGGCTGCTGTCTCTTCTGGATGAGCAGAGTGCATTCCCTCAGGTATGTATGAAAGAGGAGGCAAAGAAGATATTCTGGCAGCTAGTATACCAATGGATATGTGGGCTACAGAAAAAAAGCTCTTGGGTTGGAGTGCAGAATGAACAGAGATGTCCTCATGTGTGACTTACGAGACAGGACATCCAGATCAGGGGCAGTTCAGTGGCATTGGCATCCCTGAGAGGAGTCAGAGAAAAGGTACAGCAGAAGACTATGGCACTGCCAAGGATACTTCCAACACTTTGTTTTGATTCCATGTGTCCTCATCAGGCCTCTGTTGCAGCTTATGAAATGTGCTCTCTTGCAGGCAACTGATAAGACATTTGTGGATAAACTAAACAGCAGCTTTAAGGGGAGTTTACACTTCCAGCCAGCCCGAGGTCGTGTTTTGGGCTTCAGCATCATGCACTATGCTGGGAAAGTATGTACTGTTTGCAGGAAGAATGCTCTTGTAGTGTATGTTGGAGGGGGTGGAAGTGTTGCCTGACAAATAAGGCTTTGATGGTAAGGAATGTGTGGTCTGAGGATGACACCAACAGAAGTGATGTGTTCCAATGGATTGCCTCATAGAATTCTCTGGGATTTATGTAAAAGGTGCAGGAAGAGAAGACCCCTGAGAAAAGTGGGGCTACCTTTGAGGACTTTAGGGCATTAGAAGAATCTGCTATTCTTCTAATCACCATTCTATTAGAACTCTATTCCTAAAATAGTCCTTTATAAATAAAAGTACTGTGTCCACTGTGTAACACCAAAGGGCAGGCTAAAGGCTTTTTCTTTACCTGTTGGGTTCCAGCGCATAGCAGTGACTATTTTTTTTGCAAATGCCTGGGAACACTGTGTAAACTGCAGGGTAATTAATGTTTTGAAAGTGGAGGCGGTTATTTATACATTTGCTGGTATCTAAGCAGCTTGAGATTTAGCACTATTGCATGAACTTTACTGCTACCAGTATTGAAAGCACTGGTCTACATTAAGTTGAATTGATTAGAGGTAATTTTTGGAACAGGGGCAGATATGACAATTCAGGTCATTGTAACTTGCATTTTAGTAATCTAATCTCAGCATTGTTGACTAAGTTATTATTTGGGACATTCGTTATTACAAAAATTGACATTTAACATGTAAAAAGTGGATGTCTTGGTGTTAGGCTGCACTCCTGTGGTTCTGTTGCCTCTGGCACGTGCATGGTTTTGTTCCTCAGGGCTGGCATCTGAATGGGGTGCATGTGTGTTTAAAGAATTCGTGTGCAAGCCTGAGTACATTCAGTTTAACACATGATCAGCTCCTGGCAAGCTGTGGAAGTGGCTTTTACAGCCAGCCTGTGAGCACTGCTGTCCTTATTGACCTGCTGCCCTTTCCCTAGGTACAATATGATGCCAGGGGCTTTCTAGAGAAGAACAGAGACACCTTGCCAGCCAATATCCGTGGGCTCTTCATCAACAGCATCACCCCCTTGCTCAGTGTGCTGTTCACAGGCAAGTCTCTCTGTACATCCATCACGAGCTGAGGCCCACCTTGGCAAGAGTTAAGTGTGGGCACGAGGCTCATGTGTTTCACAGAGTGTGTTTCACAGCTGGCAGCACCAGGGGGACTCTGGGAATGCTGCAGCCTGGAGTGGGGCTGCTGGCCTATACAGAGCTGTCAGAGCTGTTTATTCCCTGCCATGAAAAGCAAGGCAGGTTGTATTCCCTTCCGGAGAATTACCCACCACGCAGAGGCCTTCCCATCTTCTCCAAGGCCAGTGCAAGACTGTTTCCACTGTTTCTGTACACTCTGATCTTGTCTAGAAATTAAGCTGGTCAAGGTCATAGATTCTAAAAATGGAGCTTCACAACTTATTAAAAAAACTCTCAGGTCATGCATTCTTTTTCTCCTACCACTACACTCCCTTTTTCCAGTTATCAAAAAGCCTTCAGATTCTCCAAGGCTTTTAATTAAATTAAAATTTAGAGAAAGGTCAGGTGGATGCTTCCTTGGAAATTGGCTGGCTGAACACAGTGATTCTCATACAGAAATTTTGTAATTTTTTGGTCCCATTCAGTGTAAGCTACTTTCTGGGATTTACAATAAACGGATGAATTTCATTTCTATTCTCCAGTGTGTTTTACAGCTACTGTTCAAGACTACGTTTCTTAATTACCATTTCTGCACTGTTACTGAAGCTACTTAGCCTAGTCCCAACCCTTTCGAAGCTCATAAATATCAGACATAACCTGTTCTCAGGTTGGTTGTTCAATCTGGGCAATGGCTTTAGGAGTTGAAAGGGTTTGGTCCAGATGACCTCCAGAGGACACTGCCAACCTCATTCTGTGATTTTATGATTCACATGAAGCCATTGCATCAAGGGTGCACATGACTCCTACTATATCTTTTACTAAATTAAACTTCCCTGATTTTCTCATTCTGTCACTGAATTAGTTATGATCTATCTGACTTTAAACAACCTCCTGAGTGATGTAGGTGAGCTCCCCATTTGCTGCCTGTGCCATTTTTTTCTGCAGTTAGATGCCCATTGATGATAATTCAATTGAAAGTCATTTAAGTTTATTTAATAACCTGATTGTCATGTCTTCTCAGTGGCAGAAGTTAGCATTGCCTGCCTTGTGTGCTTCATACATTTGCATTTTATTCTTCATTCTTTTAGCTCTTTGTTTGTAGTTCCACATGGCAAAACCTAACACCCTGTGATTCACTGTTTGTAAGGAGGTTTGTGCATGAAGTGAGGTTTGAATGTTTAGCTCTAGTGGATTGCAAGCAAAGGTACAAAATCAGCTAATTGTCTCTGTTCTTCCAGCCACTATCTCCAGGACAGGGACCCTGATGCCTCATGTGAAAGCCAAGGTATTGCACTTCAGGTCCATGTCACAATTGATAAATGTTACCTGATAATTATTGTTTGAGAAACTGGCTGAAAAGGGGCAGGCAGAAGTTGGTTTAAAATAAGAGCAGACAGCAATCAGCTTGTAACAGTTTCTCCTTTGTTTTTTACCGTGTTTCGTGCTTGCTTCCGCAAGCACATATATGTGTATGTTTATATAAAATAATGTTTCTTTTTAGCTTGTTATATGTTTATATGTTTAGCTTGTCTTCCCTTCCGTTACATCCATTCTCCCTCATTTTTTGCCATCTGCCTTCCAGATGTCAATCAAGCACTTCTTCCAGGGGTGATCCTTTGTTTGTTCTGGTTTCAGGTCATACCAGGAGCAGATGACAAGTTCAACAGCACACGGAAGCAGTCTGTTGGAGCTCAGTTCCGGGTACAGTGTTGCTGCCCTGGGGTGGCCCGTGAGATTAAAGCAGTGATAATTTTATCACTGCAAATATCACTGCACTGCTTCCAGACTGCTAAGCATGGTTAAAGCAGACATTATGTAGGCAGGGGTTTTCCTGATTGCTGAGCAGGGCTGATCATAGTGGGACAGGCCCAGTTGTTGCCAGAACCCAGGTGCTGCGGGGTGAGAAAACAGTTCTTGCTGCAGGATATTGCAGATCTGGCAGTGCTTTGGTTTAATGGACTGCTGATCTTCCTCTGCCCTTGCCAGCATTCCCTGATGGTGCTCATGGAGAGGATGTATTCTGCTGACCCACACTTTGTGCGCTGCATAAAGCCCAATAACCAGAAGGAGCCAGATGTGCTGGACAATCAGGTGGTGCTGCTGCAGGTGAGCAAAAGCACTGTCCTCTACAGGGACTTCTGCCACATCTCAGTGAGAGGGAAGATTCCACCAAAAGACTGTGGAAGGTGGCTCACTTGAGTCTCCTCTTGCAAGAGAAAGAGTGGCCACGCTTAATATGTGTGCAAAGATTCTGAGTACTTGGTTGTTTTTATGACACAGGCTGCTAGGCCCAGATTTTGCAATCTTGGATCTCTTACTTCTTTTTCATGAATGCAATGAGATCTACTTGTCAGGAACTAGGATTCATCTTTGCATCTCCCCCTGAATGGGACTGGTGCAGACAGTATTCTGGAAAAATTGCTTCCCAGAGGAAAGATGTTCTCACCCATCATCCAGGACAACTCTGAATAGAAACCAAGATGGGATTGCTTTGATGGGATCTGAAATGCACTTATACGATTGTATTTGGATATTCTGTCAGGTCTGAGGTCTAGATGCTTTAAAGAATACTGAAAATGATTGGAAGAGTTCAGAAAGTTCAGCAGCCTCTTTAATGTATATAAGAAAGGATAGGATTAAGAGGAAGTTCATCCATGCCTCAGAGTACTTCTGTGTCCAGATTTGGAAATATGAAGCTATCCTCTAAGGGACAGAGGCAAAACAGTATGCATGGCTGGAAGGTGAAATTATTTCAGTCACTGGTTTTTATGGTTTCCAACTTCTAACTCAGAGTGGTTTAATCATCAGAGTTGCAGGATGAGGTAAATTCAGTTCTTAACCAAGGAAACGTTTTCAGAAAAAAACTTTTTCATTTTGAACTGGAGAAGTTTAGGGCTGAATGAAGTAACTTCTGCCTGCAAAGGAGCAAACCAATGCCCTAATGACCTGTTTCTCTTTGTTTCTCTGATCGTCTTTATGTGCTGCTTCAGCTCCGGTACAATGGGCTGCTGGAGACAATCCGTATCCGAAGAGATGGTTTCTCCTGGAGACCCCCCTTTGAGGAATTTGCTGAAAGGTCTTTTAAAACCTTTGAATATTCCTTGTTAGATATTATTTGGGAAATGACCCTGATAACTGGAGATGGGCGAGGAGTAAAATAGTCACTTCAAAGTTCATGTGGTCTAAGGTCATGAGGTTATTTGCTGTGGGAGGCTGAGTGGGAAAGATAGTGATTTGTTGTTGTTTGCTGTCAGGGTGATAAGGATCAGCTCAGCCCATCAAGGATGTGTCTTTTATGTGTTTGTATTGGTTTGTTTTCCACAGATACGGAATTCTTCTAGTTAAACCTGATGTTCCCCTCACAAAAGAGAGGTAGGAGCACTGACTTTGTTGTGTGCAGTCTGGTTTGTTCTTCAGAAGATTTTACTCTGAGTAGCATAGGAAACCGAGTAAAAGGGACAGACAAAAAGAGGACAGGATTTTGTGGTAATGGGGAACATGCATCCCAGGCAAGGACATTTAATGTTTAAAGAGCATTTGCTACCATGATGAGTTAAACTTTTCTTGAATTCTTATGTAGCAATTAAATTCAGTTACTGTAAAGCCTTGTTGTGCTGTGAAATGAAAACTGACCTGTGTATTTAATTTAGGGAGTGACAATATTGGTCAAAGGTGTCCACTAAACTCAACATGTCAGGCACTCAAGTACTGCTGTCAGGGACCTCTCCAGCCTTTCTCCTGATGGCCACATGGGAGAAGAAAATTAAGGCAATGCTGCAAGCATTGAATGTCTCCCAGGCTAGAGAAGATGTTTCTAAAGCAAGAATTTTGTTTCTATACAGTCAAGATATACCATCAGCACTTTTAGAATCCAACTGTTACACACATAAACATCCTTCCAGCTCTGCACAGGGACAGGGTTTTACCCTGCCAGTATTTTCCTTCCTACATCTAGGGCAGCAGTTCCCCACCTCCTCCACTTTCCCAGCCTCTCCTTCCTGCCAGTGTCAGCTGTGATTGATAGTGGGAATGAATCATGTAAAGAAGCCAGCTGAGGGGTTTTTTTTTTTTTAGTCATTTAAGAAAAGGGTTTGAATGATCTCCTGGAACAATTCTCTCCTGGCAATGGCTCCTCCTGCCTTCACAGTGCTTCCTTGAACTTCCTGATGCTTCTGAATAGTAAGAATTTCAAACCCGACTGAGGCCACAAGAGAATCTCATAGATGGGGAGAGATTATTGTAAACAGGCAGTGTGGTGTGTTTGGAGACACAAAGATCATGGGATGCCTTTCAGAAAAAAAATCCTGTGAATGTGGATTGTGGCACTATGGAAGCTGGCTGAGATAGAAGGAAAAACACTTCTGCTTTCCTATGTGAGATATTAGCAAAAAGTCCCACTATGATTTCACAGCCTGGATTAGCAGGAGAGAGAGGAAGCTGTCTGTGTGTTGCAGTTAGAGCTGCTTTCAGTTCCAAGTATAAGGGAATCTTTCTGAGTGACCCAAATTTTATCACTGGAGTCTGCAAAATGAAACTGGAATTGGAAAACAGACTTTCTCCCAGAAGTCTTGCTGTGCTGACCTTGCAACTTGCATCCTCCAAAGGGCTTGGAAACAAAATGAGGAAAAACACTTCTGAGAATAAAATAGGCTCTACAGAATTGCCTCCCGGGGGATTGAAGTAAATCTACCTCTGGGGACCCTTTCGTGGATGTTCTTCCCAAATGTGATCCTAGCTGTCCCTCAAGGTGCATTACAGGCTGATAGACACTTTAAGGAGTATTGGGAATTCCTGAGGCACTTTATGCAACTAAAACAATTGGTTTCACTTTGGGTGGAAAATGATTTATTTCACGTTTTTTGTCTCTTTCAGCTGCTTGGAGATACTGCAAAGTACAGAGCTGAAAGGCTGGATTTGTGGGTAAGTGTGGACCACTGCTATTGGGAATGGGAAGCCTAAGATTTTACACGTGTAAGCTGTCACCTGGTTCTCTTCAGGGAGAATTATGTAGTTGTAGAAATGGGCTCTTGAAAGGATGATGGATAAAAGTTTAGACAGTGTTTCTCACTGCATTTTTCTCTTCCAACTTCACAGAAAGTCTCGACTTTTCTTTAAATATTGGCATCAGGAACAGCTGGCAAAGTATGTGGAGCGACTGGAAAGAGCAGCAGTTATCATACAGAAAGGTGAGCACTGGGACAGGAGCTGATCTCTGACCAGGGGAAGGAAAACCTTTTCTGCAGTCCCTGCTCCACCTTTTCACCTGTGCAGAGGACAGAAGGGTAGGGCAGGTGCTGTGTCAAGGCCCTGTGAAGTCAAAGTGCTTATTGCAAATGCCCACATTCCCGGTGCTCATCCTGAATCAGGGAGAGCCCTCAGTGTCTGCCTTGGAAAGGGAAAATGTGTGCAGGAGAGCTGGGCTGAGCAGGAAATGCACATGATTTGGCTGTGTCTTGAGGTCTGGCTCACTGTCCTCTGGAGTAAGGATTGTTTTTGAGTTATGTTGAACTGGGTAGAGGAAAATGAGTGAAGCAGATCTCATTGCTGCTTTCAGAGACAGGCAAAAGGGGGTGAAATTTTGGCCTGGTTTTTTTCTTTCCTTTCCACGTGGTATCTGCTCTAGCAGCCTGTCTATTCAGAGTGGCTGTGGGCAGATTGGTACTTCCCTTTGCACAGGCTAAATGAGCACTGTGCAGCCCAGAGGAGAAGGAGGAGGCTGCTGTCACGCTGCTTATCTCACCTCTGGTGCACTTCTCTTCTGTATGGGTTGCATACATTGCATACACTGCTGGAGCATCTGAGCAACTTCCACCGTACAGTGTGACAAACATCAGGCAATCACAAGCTGTGCGCTGTTGTTGTCCATGGGGAAGATGTGTGGGTAGTGGGAAATTAGAGGGTGCAGCTTTCACTCATGTGTTTTAATAACTGGTAGAGTAGGTGGGATCACACAACGTCTGTAATGCTGCTGGTGAGCCCTGCGATGGCTGCTTATGGACGTTTTCCTGTGGGCTGGTGTCAAGGAAATCCTGTCTCCTTCATGGTGTCTAGAAGGACAGAGAGATGGATGGTTAACAGGCCCTTCTGTGAGGCTTTCATTTTTAGGTATTCTGTGCCCTGGCAGTAGAGATGAGAGCTTAGATTTGTAATTTGATTTCTGTAAATCTCTGATCTGGCAGCTTAGAGAGTAGAAGACAGCTCTCACAGGGTTTTGGCTGCCTGCTCACAGTAGAGTTTCCATTGCTCTTTATTACATGATTCAGGTGTTGAGGGCTTTTCACTGGATGAAGAACTATCAGCCAGTGTTCTTCCCAGAGAGAATTACAAAGGCACGAACAGCATTTTTTTTTTCTAACCATGGCGTTTTTATGAACAGTTTTTAGGGGATTCAGATGCAAGAAGAGTTTCCTAAAACTGTTGGCTGAGCTGAGAGTTCGAGCACAGCAGCTACAGGAGGAGGCAGAGAGAGAAAGACTGCGGCAGCTGGCACTGGCAGCAGAGGCCCAAGGTGAGCTGTTCCCACTCACACTGACCCACTCACACTGGTGTGGTGATCACCTTGAAGTGCTGTAAGCTCCCAGTCATGATGGCCTACCCTCAGTTGGGAACTCCATCAGTGTGGTGGGCAGGGAGCTGCTGATGTTTCTGCTCCTTGGAAGTGTGGCTTTGTCTGTGGGGAGCAGAAGCAGTATGGCAAAGGTTGTTTGCCTGGCTGTGCTGCAAGGAGGGCCAGGCTGTGGTTTGACCACGTAATCCATGCAGCAGAACCTACCCCAGTTCTAGGCCTGTGGAGAATGGATCTCATGGATCTGGGTTGCTAGATTTCACCTACTTATTTCTTGTTGCAGAAAGAAACTCCCTTCCAGTCCCCATGCCACGAAAGAGGCGCCCTCAGTCTAGTCATGCTTCTGATCAGTCACAACAGCCACCAGTGCCACGGCCACGCAGCAAACTGACAGAGGTAGCAATACTGGCTCTGCTGGGGGCCCCTTAGCTAGATGTGCTGGTTCCCTGCTCCATCCACCTTCTGCATGCAGTCCCAAGAGAATATTGCCATTCTTTTTATGGGAAGTGTGAGTCCTGTCTTTCTGTGTTTAGATAAAAAGCGTGGTCAGGACCTTTGAGGAACTGAAAGCAGATTTTAGTAGTTGGTGACTGATCTTCCCTTAAGGGACTCAGGAATGGGGTCACCTGCCAAAGTGATCTCTTCAAATGTCCCCTTCCTTTGACTTTGCTTTCATGCTGACTTTCCCTCTCTCCTTGCTTTCAGTCCACTCCTTTTGATAACTTCTTAAGCCCTTCTGTACCTCGTCCTGTCCTGGGAACTGAGGAACAGACTGGGGAAGAAGCAAAAATGAGGAAACTCAAGAGAGGAGCAACTCTCCGCTGGTTCAAAGAGACACAGGCCCAGAAGGTCATGCAGGATGATGGGGCCTTTCCAAGCTGGCTGCATGGGATGATCAGTCGGAGGTGAGTACTCTGGACACAGTGACCACAGGTAGAAGCCAATGTGTCCGTTGGCCTGGGTAGGTTGGATTGGCCTTTGCTTTGCTTAAGGAATGGGAGTGACCTGCATAACTTTTCCCTTTTAATCTGTGAGAGTCAAAACCTTAGGGGAAAGCTTGGGAGTCCTTGTCACAGGTTGTAAATACTGAAACTTTATCTAGGTCCATGGAATGACAGTGGAAACTCATAGTACATAACTCCACTGTGGGTCCTAAATACAGATCCTGTATAGGGATGGGAGGGTTGTAAAGTAGTCAGAGAGGAAATACGTGCATGCACCTTCCTTGTTCTGGACCATTTACAGAGACGTGAAGGTGAACTTTTGGGTTGATTTATTATGACTGTTTTTTGTGTTTCAGAATAAGTCAGGAGGAGACCCCAGTTTACAGCAGGAAAATATAGAATTCAGCTTTCTTTTCTTTTAAAAACTATTAAGAGGGGTTTTAGTACTCAGTGGCAAAAGTCCACCAAAGCCCCCTGATACAGGAAAAGGAAGGAATTTTTTTGATACCTCTGACCATCTAAGGAGGGTGCAGAATAGGTGGTATTTGCTTCTACTTAGTCTGGAAGAGACATCCACTAAGCCCTTCTTTTTTATGGAGTTGTTTACAAGTCTTTGTTTAAATGCTTGGAGTTTTTCTGCCAGGTCTGCCTCGCACTTCATTCTCTTGGCTGAGTCAAGCACTACTTTCTGAGTCAAGCAGTGGCATAATCGGAGAAGTGCTAATTATGCCAGTGATCAGACAGGAGCAGGATGGCAGTATAGTCTCACCTGTGTGCAAATTGATCTGTGCTGCTCCACGCTTGTTAAGTGCCAATATCCTGTAATTGGTGGGATTTCTCTGTCAATGTTGCTGCCATCTGAACACCCTCATCATCTTACTCCAGTTTCTAACTTTATTTTCTGTTCAAACTGCCCTTTTCCTTCAGTCTTATTAGATCTATATTCTTGGATTTTTTCAGACTGTCATTGTAAACATTTACTCAGAGACATTACACAGCACATTTAGTGTCCTTGGTAGAGGACACTACAGTAGCTCACAGCTCCCTGGTAGCTGAATTTCTTTTTAATTTTTTTAAGATCATTACTGAGGCCCTAACCTGTAATAATGCTTTTGTCCACAGATGAAGGAATGTAGGAGAGGAATTAGTGTCTGGAAAGTAAAACTGTCTAAATTCAAGTATAGACTAGCCCTGAGCACTGCACAATGAAAGACGTGGTAGATCCTTCCCAAAGACACTAGTGCTTAAGCAGAGATTTAGGTTTTCACACGGCAGTGTAAGCTCAGCTTTGTGAAATGGAGCAGCCAGAGCAACCCCAAATTGCACTGGTGATTTGCAATCACCTTTAGCCTGGAGCAAGGCGCATGACAAGCACAAAGCAGAGCTTTGTCTGTTGGGTAGAGCAGGGGAAGACCTCCTTCCAGCAGGAAGTTTAGAAAGTCAGGGTGGTGTAATCCAAGTTGGTGTTTTTCCAAGGTGCTGGGCTTACCCAGTACCCCACAACATCCTGACTTCATCCCTGGGCCATAGGAAGTGCACACATGGACAGATTCCTCATCTCAGTGATGCTTTGTGACATGCTTAGTGCTGGAAGGCAGCTGTTGCTGTTGCATAATCAGACTGCTGGAGCAGGTTTGGAGCAGCCCTGCTTGGAGAGGCTTTGGCTGAGAGTATTGTGCTTCTTCAGCCTGTTAGTGCCTCCTGCACCACCAAGCCTGAGTCAGGAGACCTGTAGTCAGGAACACATGGGGCAGGTGCTGGGCTTCCTGGGACACTGCTGGGGTAGCGCATGAGGTAGGATGTGAATCCCTGCTGTGTGGCAAGGCAACTGCTGGCTGTCTGCTGAAAAACTCTTTCCTGATTCCAGGGAAGCTGAAAACTTGCTGACTGACAAGCCTTTGGGTTGCTTCCTTGTTCGGATCAGCCAGAGCCGACCAGGCTACATCTTGACATACCGGTAGGTAATGGACAGAGGAGGCTTAGGAGAAGCATTATTGCTCTCTGTAACTCCTGGCAGAAGGTTATAGTGAGGTGGGAGTCAGCCTTTTCTTCCAGGGTACTGGCAACAGGACAAGAAGACATAGCCTCAAGCTGTGAAAGGGTAGGTTCACGCTGAATGTCAGGAGGAATTTCTTCAGAGAAAGGGATGTCAAGCACAGGAACAGGCTGCCCAGGGCAGTGGTCGAGTCACCATCCCTGGAGGTATTTAAAAGATGTATAGATGTGGCACCTGGGGACATGGTTTAATGGTGGACTCTGCAGTGCTGTGTTAAGGGTTGAACTTGCGAATCTTAAAGGCTTTTCCATCCTAAGTGATTGTATGAAGCTGAGCACTGTGTGAAATTCTGTGATCCTGGAATTCTACAGTCATAGAATTCTTGAATTCTGTGATTCTATAAAACTGCCTGACTGGAGGAGATTACCTTCTCCACAGAGGAGACCAGTGTGGATCGTGTTCAGCCTCTCCTGTACTGGGTGCTTCAGAGAGTTTGTGGTAGCAGATGGGATAGTGCAGTCTCTTACTGAAAAAATAGACCTGTTTGTGGGTGGGGTGCTGTGGCTCCAAGGCTAGAAGTCCTGCTTAGGCTGTTACTCTGTGGCTGAGAGGGCGAACCAGGTTGGAAGGACATTGCAGCACCTATGAGCACATGTTAGTGCACAGCACATCTCCTGCCTCTGTGTGGTACTTATTACTGAGGATCCTGATCACAAGTGGCTTCTGGAGACCATGGGTGCAGGAAGCAGGAGCCAGGTTCTGACACACTGAGGCCCTCTGTCATGACTGTTTCTGCCCATCCCTCTCCCCAGGGGCAAAGGCCGCTGCAGACACTACATGATCCAGATGCAGCCCAACGCACGCTACGTCATCCTGGGGGAGGACCGGGCTCACACCTCGCTCACCGAGCTGGTGCGCTATCACCAGACCGTGGGCATCCAGCCCTTCATGGAGAAACTGACTGTTCCCTGTGGACAGGTGAATATTGAGGGTCTTCAGTGGGAAAAGAGCATGAGACATGGACTGTGCCTTGAGTGAGTGGTTAGAGACACTGCAGCACCATCTCTTCTGTGTTCCTGTTGAGAGGTGTCCCATTCTGGCCAAGCAGCTTGGCTGTTTCTGCATGCACTGGGAAATGCTGCTAGCTGGGGAGTCCTGGGATGGGGGAGAGGCACTGGCAGGTAGATGACACCGTGCTGCGCCCTGAATGTCAGCAGTGGACACAGCTGGGTATTTCTCTTCATTGTGCTGTTCAGTGTGTGTGAAGGGTCTGAAAACCACTGCTGAATCCATTCCTCCTTTCTCCAGAAAAGTGGTGACAGCTTGTGTTACGAAAATCTGGAGGGTCTCAGGCTGAGTTCACCAACAGACAAGGGGGAGACCCCTCCAGAGGAACAGTCCTGTCCCTCCACGCCTTCCAGCGGCAAACCTGCTCTGCAGTGGTTCAGGAGGACCAAGAATTTCCAAAACCAGGAGACCCCAGACAAGGGTAGCACAAAGCCCAGCTCTGGAGCGAGCAGCCAAGGAGCCTTCCCTCGCCTCCGCTCTTCCATACGCCTGGCAATGCAGGAAATCCAGCAGGTGAGCTGGGTCGTATCCTCTGCCAAGCCGTAGCCCCTGTGGGACACGTGGAGTTTCCCAGAGGCAGGAGAGAGGAGTGTTCCACAGCAAGCATTGGTTTCTTTGCTCCTGGGTCATAGGTTTTATTTGATGGTCTTGGGATCAAGACTGTATTTGCTGGGATATTCCTTGCCAGCCTGTGCTGCCCCACTAATGGTGTTTCTCTGCTTCTCACCACAGTTCACTTCCACTCCCATGAATATGTCTAAACAGAGGAGCTCACTGCACTGAGGATGTACTGCCTGAGTGACACGGTAAGAGGAGGTGGTGCACAGGAGGGAAAACAGCCATTGCAGTTTCCTGGCAAATGGAGGAGCAAAGGA
This sequence comes from Rhabdornis inornatus, assembly GCA_013397075.1. NCBI lineage: Eukaryota > Metazoa > Chordata > Aves > Passeriformes > Rhabdornithidae > Rhabdornis > Rhabdornis inornatus. Next base: position 134,268 of record VWZS01001858.1, on the reverse strand, counting down.
GCTCTTTCCTTCATGTTCCACCTGTAGCATCTCTTGGCCACAAGCTACACAGAAATAGAGCAGGAAAAACAGGGAGCAGCAGCCGGCTTGCATCCCAGGACTACACAGGGAAACCGGGGAAAATCAGCCAGGCTAGGTTTGGGTTCCCAGCAGCTGCGGTGCAGGGAGTGCTTGCAGTACAATGGCCAGGCTGCTGGAGGGAGCTCACAGTTTGTTGGAGGCCTGGGGCTGGAAGGACGAGGGCTATCAGAATGCATGCCACAGTAGCCAGCTACAGTGGCTTGGTGGGGTGGAGAGGCGGTGTGGTGTTGGAGAGCCCTGCAGGGTGGCAGAGGCAGCGGGCTGAAGGCGAGGCTCAAAACAGAGGAAAAGGCAGCAACTTTGTTGCTGTAAAGAGGACTTTCAGCAAAGTGTCAGCAGTGGAAACACAGAGAGTGACTGAGATTGTGATACAGTGGATGCGTGGCAGTCTGGAGTGGGACAGAAGAGGCTTTTTGACAGACTCCACCTTATTTGAAGTATCTGGGGGATGTGCAACTCCCCTGTCCCGTTCACCTGCTGAAGGGAGGTGGAAGCTGTAGTGGTGCTGTTACACACCTCTGGAAGAATCTTGGTATGTGTCAGCTGGGTGTGGAGAAGGATCAGAAGACCATGCTTTCAGCTGCTGACCCACTGCAGGGCTTCCAGCCACACACCAGGATTGCCAAGTTTCCTGTGTGGTTCTGCTCCCATATTGGAATTCATGCTGGAGCAAATCTTTTTAGCTGGGGTCTGTCCTGTCTTTCTCTTCGTAGCTGAGAAAGACAGGATCTCTTCAACAGCTGAAAGAATCCTATCCCGGAAGTGTTTGGCTTAATTGCTTCATTCCTCTATGTACCATTCATTGATGTACCCGGGGGATGCTCCGTGTGTCAGAGATTAGGCAGAAGAAAGATAGAACATGGGGAATTGCATAGGTAACTGCAAGCTTGTTGTACTGGGATATGTAAATGGAGCCCTTGCGTGTCCTCTAGTGAGTTGTTTCTTGACTCTCTTGCAGGTCCAAGTCGCTCAGACCTGTCCTCTTCCAGTGCAGTGGACACATCCAGACGTACAGCAGCCTTTTTTTTTTTTTTTTTTTTCCTATTATTGCTGCACCCAGCTGGCCCTGTGCTTTTAGACAAGGCTGATGCAGAAGTTTACTTTCTTCAGCACTGAGCCATACTGTGACTGCAGTACCTGGACCAGTCTGATCCTGGCAGAGGGGAGAGGATGGGAACAGTCACACTCTGCACAGACCCACAATGCCTGACAGTCTGTGTGTCAGTGCTTCAGTGTTCCTGGAGACTCCTCACCTAGCACTGTGAATAGTCGCAAACTGGGTATCTCCCAACAATGTATTCTGTCACAAATATCTGATTACCTACCTCTTTCTCTTTAAGTATTCTCTGTTTTGGTCCCGTGTACCTGCTGCTCTTGGAGCCAAGGGAAGTTGGGCTTGGGCAGTAAAAAGTAAAACTGAGACAAGGTCAAGAAGATCTTTCTTGTAGAGGGGATTGACTGCCCTTGCATCAGTGTGCTGGCGCACTGCTCCACTGTCCTTAACCAGAGCTAAAGTCATGGAATCATTGGTGAAACCCTCTCACTCGTCCTGGCTGAAATCTCTACAAGTCCAGGCTGGACAACATGCTGCTTTACACTGAGGGTGGGTAGAGGGTATGGAACATAAAGGACTGTACTACTTGTACTGTTTTTCCTACCTTTTAAAATAAATCTCCTTTTTTGCCTGTAAGGAGAAGCTCCCTGTTTTCTTTGTTGCTGTTACCTGCAGTCAGTTTAGCCACAAGTGGTGAATGAAAGAGAGCAGCTAACACCTCTGAGGGTAGACATGGGATCATGTGAAGTGTCTCAGTGGAGAAGCTGAAGGTGTGTGGGGCACTGACCCTGGCATACAACTGCTGCCTGTAACAGCCACTCCTGCTGTACTTACTTACTCCTGAAGTACTTCTGGAGTGCTTCTTACTCCACCTGTAACATCTCCCCTCCCAGCCAGCCTCATTCCTGTGGCTCTGTTTGCCTGGCTCTGCTCCAAAGGACAGCCAAGCTGCCCACCCCACCTGCCCCCTCCTTGGGAGGCACCAGCATGGCTGTGTGCAGGCTGGTGATGTTATCAATGTGATGCAGCGTGTGAGTTGCAGTGTCTCAGCACTGCCTTCAGTCATGGGGCTATTTCTCCTCCCTCCTACTCTGGTGCTGACCTGTGCTGGATCACAAGGCAGCAAGACAGGGAAGCAGTGGCTGTTCCTGGCTCTCCCCAACACTGCCTTGCAGCATTAACACACCTTTTCTCTTCCTCGTGTTGGGTTTTGGCAGATGCTTTGAAGTTACTCAGGAGAGAACCAGTCCAGGCAGTCAAAGGCTGCTGTTGGCAGATTCTTCCTGGCTGAGCCCAGGGGCATTTTGCTGTGCAGCCTTGACCTCTTTTCCAGTGTTCTCCTTAGTTGCTTCCACCACTGGGCTGCTGGGAAGCCTGCCTTCTGGGCAGCACATAGACCTATTTGTGGTCAAAACTTTTCTAGGAACTCGTGCACAGAGCTGAGACATGTATGAGAAATGCATGTCAGTAATGAAGTCTCTCACTAACTCTTTCCTAGTTCCTGTGCCAAGAACATGGTGCAAGCCCAGGGCTAAGATCCAGCTGCAGAACAGTTCCTGTAGCTTGGCAGGGATCATGCTGAACCAAGGAAGGTGGTGAAGAGCTCTTCTCCAGCAGTGCCTTCAGTACTTCCTGGGTGCTGCTGCAGGCACAGCTCACAAGTGACAGTGAGAGGAATGATGTGAGGGGAGGGTCAGCACAATTCCCTGGTAGGTATGCATGGCACATCTGGTGAGCTTCTCCAAACTAGAGCAGATCAGTCACAGATTTCTGTTGCCTCTGTTGCAATGGGTGCAAGCTGAATCACAGTGTGTGCAGCCAGAAGCCTGGCACAGACCCAGGCAGCACACCTGTGTTGGCAGGTCAAGTTTCTCTCACATCTGTTGCTTCTGCTTTTCCTGTGACAAGGCAGGAGAGAACCAAGGGAAGAGAAGGTGAGAAGCTGCTAGTCAGAGGACGTTATGCAACACTGGAGACATTGGCATAATTTCTGCAAGGGTCTGGTTTGCAGAGTCGTTAGCAAACCATCAGTCCCCTGCCTACAAGCAGCCCCAGCCAAGCTTCTCGAGAGCATTGTGGCTGGTGTTAGTTTGTCATGGGCACAAATGTATGCCAGCAGCTGGGAAAAACTGAGGAAGAGCTGGGAATACAATAGGCTGCTGAAGAATAGAATGCAGTTTTGATATCTCTACTGTGGTCTTTGCCTGCGTGCCCTCAGCTCACGGCCAAAGTCAGCACTGTTTGAAAGCTAAGAATTTAATTCATCTTCTCACTGAAGATGACCTGTCCTATGAAGACAAGGTGCGAAAGTCAGGGTTGTTCAGCCTGGAAAAGAGGAGGATCTAGGGAGACTTCTTCCAATATCCAAAGGGACTACAAGAGAGCTGGAGAAAGATATTTTGTAAGAGGCTGTAGTGGTAGGACAAGGGACAACGTCTTCAAACTGACCAAGGATGGGTTTAGATCAGATAACAGGAAGAAATTGTTTGCTGTGAGGGTGATTGAGACACTGAAACAGGTTTCCCAGAGAGGCTGTAGATGCTCTATCTCTGAAAGTGTTCAAGGCCAGACTAGATGGGCAACCTGGTCTAGTGGAATGTGTCCCGATCTATGACAGAGTTAGAACAAGATGGTCTTCAAGGTCCCTTCCAACCCGAGCTTCTCTATGATTCTGTGATCTGATTATCCATTGAATAGGAGCAGGTACATGAACAGCCCTACCTCATTTCCTACAGCAGCATCTTAGCTAATGGCACTTGGAAAATTATGTCTCAGAAAAAAGCAAAGAATAAATTGTGTAAGCCAGGGTGGGAAGACCTTTCATGATATATTATACTACAGTTCAGCTGGTGTACAATTAAATGTATAGGATTTATACATTTGCTCTCTCACAGCCCTTTACTGGGCTGAGTGAGCAGGGGCAGCACCCAGAAGAGGGCCAGGCAGCCTGTGGATCCCCTGAGTACTGCATTTCATACCCCATGGGACTTAAGCCGAGCTCTGAGAGGAAAGATAGGAATAGAAACACAAGTGTGGGGAGCTGGGCAGAGCCAGCACACAGGAAGGTGGGAAGAGCAGCAAGAAGGATTTGCAATCCACAGGAGTGAGACCTGGAAGTGCTCCTCTGGGCCTGAAGGATTGGGAGGAATTTTATTTCATAACCTGGACCTTAATAGTCATCCCCCTACACTCCATTTCTACAACTGGTGCTTCATACCATCCTTTAGAGAGCTTCTCTAACCTGCTTCCTTGTTTTTGCAGAAGGGTTTTGTGCCCCTTTGTTACCTCCCTCTATCCTTTGCATTTGAATGATCTTGGCTGCAGACATTTTAGCCAATCACCTCTAGACTAAGATCTACTCCAGGTTAGCCTTGCCCTGTCCAAACTAAAACTCTGTCTTGCTTTTGGCCCTTGAGGTATCTGGCCAGCAACTCCCCATCAGGCTGGCTGAAACAGAAATTTTCACTCTCCTTCCGTTCTCAACCTTTCCTGTTCTCCCTTNCTCCCCTCCCCTCCCCTCCCCCTGGCCGTCATCTCTGATGTATATTTGAGTTTTAGGAATGCAAAAGTAACCCAAGCACTGGTATGGCACTTACACTCTTTTCACAAAACTGGCAACCTTTGTGTTTTTTGCTTTCTTCCTGGGCAACTTTATAGAATATGTTGACATGTTTCCTTCCCAAAATGTGTCTTGAAGACAGATTTGGCCCTCAGCCCAGACAAGGGCTACTCCACACTATCCTTAGCCTCACTCCAGCCTATGTCAAGTGACCGTGGAGTGTTCTGACAGCATCTCTGAGATACAGTGTTTCCTACCTTCTAGCTAACTTTTTTATCCATACTGAGTCCTCACATGGTGTGACTTTGCTGTGCCACATTTAGGACTGGCTACTTGACATGGGCTTTGCTTAACAGGTTGCTCTTCCTGGTGCATCACAAGAGCACAGAAAGCACTGTGAGATTTAGGGGTCAAACCAGGGCCAGATTCTGGCTGTGAAGGTGGCTAGTGGGATGTGGCTGAGCAAACGGAGGAGCAGTGTAGGTATAAAGCCATACTTTCTCCACCACATATTTTTAGCAATGGTCTGCTTAATCTTATTCTGACCAAAGCATCATTTTGTGCAGTGGTCCTTGCTGGGTTGTTCTTCCATGAGACAATCTGGTTGCTTTTGATCCATTCTGCATTGTTTTGCAGCCTAGAAATCCTAGTTGATTGATTTGTCAGACTTACAGAGTCACAGAGTGGGTAAGATTGGAAAGGACCACGTTTGGTCCAGCCTCCCTGTTCAAGCAGTCATCCTAGAGCACTTTGCAGAGGATTGAGTCCAGATGGTTCTGGAATATCTCCAGTGAGGGAAACTCCTAAGTGTACAGTGAAAGAGTACTTAAATTTGCTTTAACCTGCTATGTTATTGCTTGATTAATATGCTTTTGTTACTATGCAGTGAAACAAAACAAGTAATCATTTCCAAATTACCTCAGTCACTACAAATGGCTTTTCAGCACATCAGTTTGTCTCCCTTGGCTGTCTTCTTCATCCTATGCATTTGATTTTCCCTTTCCCCTTTTCTGCTTTTTCTTAATTCCACTGTACCTTCTCTGAGAAGGAACAGAGAAAACCTTCCCTAACTGATCCCCAGGACACTTTCCCAGTTGGGGATAACTGGTCTGAACTCCTTTGTGCAATTAGAGCTTCTCCTTGTAAATTACACCTACCCATATTTTAATTTGTCATTTTATCCCCCAGCTTTCATTCTGAGATCTTGTTCACTACACTGCATTCTTCAGCCTCACCGTCAAACTTTTCCCCCTCACTGCTCACGCACAGACCATTTATGAATACATCAAAAATCACAAGCCCTAGCATAGATTCTGGTGGGACACACTGGTGTGTTCCATTTTAAACACTGGCCATTTTCCATTCATAATCTTCTGACTTGCTATTGACCATGGGAATAAGCATGTTGTGGAGGAGAGCAATTAAGGACATTTGGTGAGGGATATTTCTGAAAATGTTTTGGGCATCCAGTAACATCCACCTGTACAGCCAAATTAATTAAACTGGATTCCCCACTCCTTTTAAGAGTGAGACATGGCTTTCTTCAGCTAGAGTGGGATTCTTTCTTCCCCTTTAATCTAATTTGTCTGTGTCCCCATGGATGCTATTCCATGGCACTCTGTTGGAATTCCTTCAGAGCTCTTGGATAAATGACGTTTGTATAATTTACTGTTTGTGTTATCAATTTGTTTTTAAACATAATGTGCTAACACTTGAATCATCTGTCCCTCCAAAAGGAGATTGTAGGATGGGAATTTCCCTTCATTCCTTATTGGTGTGGATTACTCATTTTGCTTTTCTGCTGGGCCTCTACCTTCTCTGAATGGTCTTTAACACCTCTGTTATACTATTTATGGCAAACTTCCAGTGTGAAAATGTTTGGGTTTTTTTTAAATTTTGAATGGTTTGGTGGTTTGGGTTTGTTTTTTTTCAGTTTTTCAGTTTATCACTCTAACAGACTCTGTTACATTTTTCAGTTTCATTTGTTGTGGTTACTCCTCTTCAGAGAATTGCTGGAGTGTTGAAATATCCTCAGAAGGGTGAGTTGTCTCTTCCTATATGTCTCATTCTCCCTTTTGCACACTAATTTAATTTTTCAGAATTTGGAGTTCCCTGGAAACCCATTAGAAAATCCTATCAGCCACACTTTGCCTCTTGCAGCCAACTTTAAACACCACTTCAGATTGCAGTAGCTTCATTCTGAACTCCTGTAGAGCCACTTTGGAGGATGCTGGAACATGGAGGACTTTCCACAAGGGCACATAGAGACAGCACCAAGGGAAATGGCCTTTAGAGGAAAGAGCATACATTTAGATTGAGTATTAGGAAGAAATTCTTTACTGTGGGGGTGGTGAGGCACTGGCACAAGTGGCTCAGAGAAGCTGTGGGTGCCCCATCCTTGGCAGTATTGGAGGCCAGGCTGGATGGGGCTATGAGCAACCTGGGATAGTGGAAGGTGTCACTGCCCATGGCAGGGGGTTGGAGATAAATGATCCTAGGGCCCCTTCCAACCTAAACCATTCTATGATTTTACGGAGCATACAGAGAAGGTGCAGAATTAATGTCCCATGCAGCACCATGGACCTGAGTCCAGCAGCAAAGTTATGGTAAGTCTTTAGTCCCTCCTGTGGTACATTCACATGTGCATGAGGGTTTGGGCATTTGTTGCTCTCATATTTGGAATCCTGCATGTTTCCAGCAGAATCTCTGGAGGAAGCACAGTGCATCTGAGGCTCACATCTGCTCTGGACAGGGCAGGGCAGGCTAAAAGATTTTCAGCTTGTGTTTTGGTCTGTGCATTGAGTTTGCTTACTGTGTCTGGCACCAGCTCTTTGTATCACAGATCCTGGCAGCTGACAGCCAGGGGAAGCCCCTGTGTACCACAGATTTTGTTCCCAAAGCTGTGCTTGGCTTCCAGTCAAGCAAAAACATTTGGCAAATTAGGATGTCGGAAAATTAGTAAGAAACACCGCACTGTCAGGAGACCCGCAGGAAGAGTTTCAAAGTGTTTCTCCTGCTGCTTTTGTGCTTTGGAGGTGTCTGCCAGCAAGTGAGCCCTGCTGTGGCTGGTCTGGCAGGCATCAGCTCAGCTGCTCAGTCCCTGCCAGGCGCATCGTCTCACCAAATATTGGCTGGAATGACAGCAACAGCACAGCTGAGGGCCTGCTGAGCTGAGAGTGCCCCAGCCTCACCACACTGAATGCACTGTGCTGGGAGGAGAGTAGGGGGTCAGCGGCAGGTACTCCAGGAGCTCTGCACAGCCCAGGGATAATGGGGTGGCTCCATGGAGGAACTGAGGTCATGACATCAGGCAGATCCCAGCTGAGAATAGGCAGTTATCGCCCCATCTTAAAGCTGTAAGAGATAGCTTGTGTATTTGTATGCCTACAAATTCGCTGTTATCCTGGGTAGGGATTGAGGGGGAATGAACTCCAATCCTGACCGGTTAGGTAATGGAACATATTTGCCAGTGCAAGACACAGAAATGCTTCTGCAGAAACCAGCCTGGATCCAGCACTGTGACCACAGATCCACAGCTCAGTGGATTCCTAACACAAAGCATTTTCTCAGAGTTTGTTTAAGGTGCCCACTGTGCTCTCTAATGTTGGAGCTGGGGTGGGGAGTTGTTATCATGGGTGCTGCTCCAGCTCCAAGCCAGCTCTGCAACATACTGCTCACATCAGCCACGAGCTACCTCTGTGTCTTCACATCCACAGCAAGGTTAATTTACAAACTGTCCTCAAACAAGGGAGAGTTGGAGTTTTGGAGGGGACTTTGTAATCGAGATAGACCTGAAAAAACATAACCCTGTAGTGTAGCAAACAACATTCAGCAACATTTGCCTTTAGCTTTCACCTGCAGTTCTCTTCTGATTTAATCCAAATTTAGGTGCATCTGTTCTAGTTCTTATTATCTAAGTGCAGGACCTGTATCCCTAGTTCTACTTCCCCTTAACCAAATGTTTCATTCCTCTGTAGTCTGTCTTAGAGAAAGAAGAAAGGGAGCTTCTCTGGAATCATCTGATTTCTTTGAGGAAGCATCACAGGACATGAGGAGAGGCATGTTTGTGCTGAGGGCCTCAAGAAGAAGTGCCATTTTCCCTCAGGATCAGTGCAGCCAGCCTGTCTAGAGCACGCATGCTCTAGCTCTGTGTAGCTCCTGTGTTCTGCTGCAAGCACAGGCCATTCCTCTGGTTCTGGGGCGACGGAAACCTGGCTGCTTTTCAGCCAGATGGCTAACGGCTGGGGCAGGGGACAGCACTGCAAACACTGCATCAAAGGCTTAATGAATTCCAAAATCATGTGCTCCACGTGACAGCACTAATGCTTCCCTTCAGCGGCTCATTTGGGATTTGGTTAAAAACACATTTGCCTGACAAGTTCCCAGAGCTGTTACTGCTCTTTTGATCCTGTTATCTCCTTGTGGCCCTGCTGCAGCAGAGCGAGAGGCAGGGGCTGGGTCTCTGCGGAGCTGGGCACTCCGTGGGCCCCACGGCTGTCCCTGAGCATTAGCCTTGCCATGGGCACCAGAGCAAGGAGAGCAACACATCACAGGGAGCATGGGACTCCGTGGTGGGAGTTCCTCGCTTTTTTCGCTGGGGCGTGTCATGTCTGGTTTTTCTTGGACAGTTTTTCTCCTCTGTAGAAGATATAGTTTGAGAAAGAGGCTGCTTTGCAGTTTAATAATAAATGGCCCAGGTTTCCCTGCAGCATGTGCAGATGACTTTGCAGTTGTTCAGGTTTTGTAATAAACACCCAGTGTTTTCTGCCCACGCTGGCCAAACTCAGTGTGATGTGAAGATTTTCTACTTCCTATTCTCATATATGTATTAAATATATGTATATATTCTAAATAATCACACAATTGTCTCTACTTTCAACAGTTTTGGTGATTAACATCTTTGTTCAATGTTACCTTCCCATTGGTTCACTTCACACTGGCTTGGTATACTCTGTGCATGGTCAGTTTGTGCTTGAATGGGTCCTTCCCTGCCTCTCTCGGCCCGAAATTGCCCAGTTGCTCTTCTTTTGCCTCCCTTATGTAAACTCTACCCCTTCCTGTAGGGGCAGCTGCCAAAGGAGATGATTGATCTAGCTGGGCTTGTGTAGGAGAGGAGAACCGACTGTTTGCAGAGCTTTTCTTAAGTAGCTGGGGACTGCGTTTCATCTTTAATTTGTAGCATGAACTTTGACTTGGCAGAGTCCTCTGTGTGTCATCCTCATAGGAGGTGAAACATGGAGCTTTTTGAATGGAAGAATGTCAGTCCAGATCAAATGCAAGGGATCTTTGTTGTTCTTGAGTCCTAATAATGTCCATCAGCAACAGTAGTGGATATAGCGCTGAGAAGCGCTTCTGCAGGAATAGGTAGATAAATTGGGGCAGTAAGTCACAGCCCTGTGATTGCCAGACTTAATGACACTTAATTTGTTATTGCTAAGTGTTTTGCTGAGTCTTTTTTTCCCCTCTAAGAAAATGGGATCTTGTGTGTCAGACAATTATTATGCTGCAGGACTGTGGGATGAGGAAATTATCTGCATCTGATAGAACTAAAACTGTAGTCTCTGCATTCCTGTTGTAATTATACTTGTTAGAGAAGAGTCTCTGTGTAACATGAAGGTCTAATTAAACTGCAACCAGGAAAGAACTTGTCAGTTCATGGTTTATCAAGTTTGCAAGAGACCACAGAACCACCTGGCCAGAAGTCTGTGGTGTCTTGGGGAAGGCTTTCATGTGGTCCTCACATCATGCAAGGCCTCCAGCCAGGCTGACTCTGGGGGTGTGTTGGCTTTGCTGCTAACACTTGGTTCATCCCACCTCATTTTCTGTCTTCTCAGGCTGTCCAGTTGAGACTCTGGGAGTGCATCAGCCTCTGCAAAGTTCCAGGGGCTGCCTCCCCACCTGCGGACCTTCTCCTTTCCTGGTGGCTCTGATCTGCTGTCCTTGAGCATCACTTGAGCAGCAGTGGGAATTGGTTCCTCTTTCCTGTGCTGTTCAGAACATCTGCCCTCCTTCTGCTCCCTGGGCAGCTGGGAGCAGCTGCGTGCTGGTACTGCTCTCTCCTGGGAGCACACTGCTGTGAGGGACTGCACAGACTTGTGGTGTGGCTGGTTTGGGCTTTTCCACTCTCCTGGCACGTCAGGGCAGATGGACACTGGTGTCGTGCAGAGCTAGGGGTTTTCTCATGCTGAGGTCTTGCACTCCTGCCTGAGGCAGCGACAATGGTTGTATTACCTGCTATGGATTAGTACATACATAGTACACATACATATTGTATTTCAGCATGCTCTAACCCAACCCACAACACGTCCACAGGAGCTCATAGAATCACAGGATAGATTAAATTAAAAGGATATAATCAAGGTCATCTCCGCCATAGTCACGGATGCCTTCCACTAGACCAGGCTGCCCAAAGCCCCAACCAGCCTGGCCTTGAGCAGTGCCAGGGTTGAGGCAACCACAGCTTCTCTGGGTGACTTGTGCCAGGGCCTCACCACCCTCACTATTAGAAACCTCTTCCTCATATCTAATCTAAATTAACCATTTTTCAATTATACACAATTGCCTCCTGTCCTATTACAACAGACCCTGCAAAAAGGTTTGGCCCTATCGGATCCAGCAGTCCCTCTAGCAGCAACAAATGATCCCAGGAGAGTCTGGTGCCTTCTGTTAGCTTCTGAACCAAGGGTTGCCTGGTCTGGAGCACGTCGGCAGCAAAACTGATGCTAAAAAAAGCCATGAGAGGTTATGAAGAGTTTCAGGCAAAAAAGTACTGGGAGAATTTTGTGCAGAAAGCTGCATGGGGTCAGGTCCCCAGCTGATAGATGAACATCTTGGGAACAGTCCTGCTGCATTTGCTGCCTGCAACACCTTCCTCAGGCATCACACGTGTCAGGAGCAAATGTGACTGAAGAGGAGATTCAGGAACAACTGGGTCAGAGACCTGCAAAGGCTTTGTAGCACTGGTTTGTAGCACTGGTTTCGTGAGCTGTTGAGGATGTGGAAAAATTTTTTAGGGAATCCTCTATTTCTTCAGGAGACAAAAATTATAGCTGGTCTGTACAACCTCGTGGGCTATAGGTAGTTGTCCCCAAAGTGAGCTGCTCAGCCCTGAGACACTCCAAAGCCCTCGTGCTCTAGGAATGCTTCCTGCAGTTCAGGGTCAGTGCTGCTGAATAACACCCCTTTGCCTTGTGCTGTTGCCAGCCAAAAGGCACGGATTAGGGTAGTGAAGGGACCTGGTGCACGTGATACCAAGGTCCTGCAAAGAACCCCAGGAAACAAAATGATTTTGCCAGTGCACCTTCTTCAGGCAATGGTCCCCTCGTGTCAGAGCTAAATGCAGAGCTTAAGCCCGGGAAAAACAGGAGAGGAACACACAGGGAGAGGCAGAACTAGCCTGGGAAAAACAGCAGTTAACTAAGAGATGCTGTGGTGAATTGAGACATCCTTGGCCCCTTTTCACAGTGTCCTCCCAGGAGTCATCAGCACCATCCCGCTTGCACAGCTGTGTGTAGGAGTGACACAAGGCTCACTCATGTCCCTGCTGCCCCAAACCCTGCTCCAGCTGCTATCCAAATTCTGGGCTGCCCCTCTGCCTTCTTTGAGAAAGGAGCTCTTCAGCAGTTGTGCAAGGGCCTCCCCAGGACCTGGCAGCAGCACATTTCTGTAGGCTTTCCCCACACTCTTCGCCATCTCAGCTCAGACTGTGCAGCTGATCACGTCCACCCCAACACCCTGCTGGCAGAGCTATCTGTGGGTTTTATCGCCCAACAATGCGTGCAATGTTATTGTGCTAAAAAGAAAACAAAGCCTAATCCATTTTAAATTAAAACAGTGCCCCAGTGTCATGCATCTGATGCAGACATGGTCTGGCAGTGCAGTCCTGCTGGCTCCCCGAAGGCTTCACCCGAGAGGTGCTGGGCTGTTCACTCCATTCCCAGCAGACATCAGTCACAACCTTCAGGCTGGGGGGCCTCGTTTTCCCAGGCCCCTCTGGTCTAGAGCCCCTGGGCTGGCCTGTCTCCTAAAATGCTGTGTCACTTGGAGGTGGAGCACTGCCACGTGCCACAAGTTAGCAGCAGACAGAAAACAGGCGAGACAGAACTGGGATCTTCCTATGGAAGGAAAGGTTGATAGGACAAGAGGAAATGGCTCAAGTTGCACCAGGGAAGGTTTAAATGGATGTTGAGAAAAATTTCATAATTGAAAGGGTGATCAAGCATTAGATCAGACTGCCCAGGTTAGTGGTGGAGTCACTGTCCCCAGAAGTGCAATAACCATGTAGATATTGGCCCTTGGGGACATGGTTTAATGGTGGATCTGTCAGTGTTGGGTTAATGGCTGGACTCAATAGTCTAAGAGGTCTTCTCCAACCTAAATTAGTTTATGATTCTATAGTGGTATAAGGCTACAATAGAGGCTTTGCCTCTAGGCTTAGGGTTTATGAAGTCTCAGATGGACTCAAGAGGGGATGAGCATGGGTATGGTGTCCACAAAGCAGGGCACTGGTCCTTTCAGCCCAAGAGATCACTTTTGGTCAACTGCTTTTGTTCTAAGAAATCAGTTTCTGTGATGGTGCCTCACATCTGTGTTTGCCTCACACCGCCCAGCAGCATTAGAGTCTGCTCAGGAGGCAAGGCTGCCTCTGGGGGTGCTGCCTAGCCAGGACTCTTTCCCAGCCTTTCTCCATGGTGATTTTGTTTCCAGCTGATGTGGCCACAGATGTGTGCAGCAGACCTATGGTGCCCAGTCCGGGTTGCATGGAAGGAAACAAGGCTTTGTGGCTGTGATAAGCAGGCCCACCTCCACCTTTTCTTCATCCCCCAGTCTGGCAAGATGAATAAAGTTTCATCCCATTGTGATGAAGGACATGCTGTGCCCTGCTGTGCAGAGCTGTTTGGCCTGTTTGATATATAGGTCTTTTATGTTTGCACTATTGTGCGGCAGTCACGGGTGTGAGCTTTCCTCCGTAGCCATCACGTGGCAGCGAGCCCTGCCAGTGGGAGCTCTGGCTGCACGTTCCTTCTGAGATCCCTGCATGTCTCTCCTCTGCTGCTTGTCACTGCATGCCTGGTCCTGGTCCCTCTGTGCAGCTGTGGAAGACAAGGACTGAGGAGACTTTGGACCTGTTAGACTTTTGTAAGCCAAGTGGCCATGGGTAAAACCCCTTTTGTTTGTGTGGTGTTCTTGTTTCTCTGCATCTGACCAGTGCCCTTCTGTGAAAGATGCAGCCCCTGCCCCGTGGCTGTTTGTGTGCAGCACTGAGGAGCAGAGAGGCGTTGGCAGGCTGCAGCATCCCTGGGGGATGAGCTGTGCTGTGCTGGGCTGTACTGCCTTGGCGGGGTCTCTTCAGGATATGTTAGAACCTCATGAGTCCCATGTGTCTTTCTGGCTCTCGTCTCCTCCACCACAACCCTGCAAGAGTCATTTGTGAATCTGACTTCCTTTTCCTCTACCTATTTTGCCAGCTCATCTGTGACAAGGATGATTCTTAAGAACAGAGGTGAAAGAGTGCATTGTTGTCCCTTGACCCTGGGATATCTTGCTATGGTTAGAGACCCCCCCATTTTCTGTCTGTGGGCTTCCACACAAGCAGTGCCAACGATGCTCAGGGCATGTGAACTCCACAGCTCAGCTTCTGAGGATGTTTGACAGCAGAGCAGTTCTCTCCTGCTCCAAATAACCTGTGGGGACGACTGTCAGGAGTTCTGCTGAAACTGGCTCTGTGTGGGGGCAGTCTCTAGTGTGGAGGTTAATACCAGGACCCTCTGGCAAAATCCCAGCTGTGCGCGGGGTGAGGATTTACTGTGAAGCCTGAGTGACATGGATCTCTTCAAAATCATGGCACATGAAAGCCAAGCATGAGGGTAGGGAGCAGGGCAGGCTTAGGAAATACAGGGTTTTTCCTTGGAAACCCAGATGTTAGAAAATAGTAATGAGTATTAAACAGAATGGCATGAATTCCTACAAGGATACTGTGCCAGAAGGAGCTAATGTTTTTCCAGACAAGGACGGATTAAAATGAATCACAGAATAGTTTCAATTGGAAGGGACCTCAAAGATCATCTTGTTCCAATCTTCCTGCCCTGGGCAAGGACACCTTCCAATCTGCATCTTGGATTAGTATGTGGGAACAGGGAAGGGACTCATCTTCCATGAGCAGTTTTGGTGAGGTTGTGGCTCATATAAAGTGTCCTTTTCTGGTGTCCACATCTTTGAAATAACTTTGATGCAAAATTGGAGAACTCAAAGGAAAAAAATATGGACTCTCAGGCTGGAAAAGGGTGCTCCAGAGACTAATCAAAAGATCTTTGTTTTATTGATTTATCAAGGTGGCTGTTGAGGGGTACTTCAAGTAGGGTACAGGAAAATACACAAGGACAGTTCAGAATCCTGGAACTGGCCACACTGCAGAATGAGAAGCAGCAGCATGGTGTTAGTCAGACTAATGAAAAACAAATACAATTGTGTAATTTCAACATCCATTGGAGGAGAGTTCTAAGAAAAATCATAAGTCCCCCGAAGGTTTATGAGCTCCGGCTATGGTGTTTCCCAGAAGTGAACACTGGATCATGTGTAAGCTGCCAGGCTGGATGCCAGGGTGGTTGGGTAAGGTGATGCCTGGCAGAATGGTCTGGCATCTCTTTTTGCATCTCCAAGTCTCTAACCTTCCACTGGGATCTTCCATCCCAGGTACCTTTTGTTTTATTTTCACTGCTTTGGGTCAATAAGACACTGTAAAATTAGCACAGTGTGGTTATTTCTAAACTGCTCTTCCATGAGTTCCCCTTTCTTCATATATTTGTCTTGTAGTCTTATGGCCCCAGCAGAGGCTTTACTGCTCTAGTCTCCTTTTTGTAGAAGCTCCTAAGAAAGAAAAAGTCATCATGCAGTACACCACACAGTCATCCACAATGCCAGCGGTCTGTCTGATTGTCCTAACCAGCATCAAGTATCTCCTAAGAAGTGAAAACATACTTGGTTTCTATGGTACAGAGTTTGCAGTGCTGGGGAAATTTCACCAGAAAGCATTTCACAATTTTCTGTAAATTACAGGCAAGATCCTCAACTCTGCTAATTTCTTATTCATTGAGACACTGTTTCTCTTTCCCTGATGCCAGTTCTCAACGGGGGAGTAGCTTGTTAGCTTCCTGTGACTATAACACAACTCAGAGTTTGCTGTGAAGTCACTTGCACCCGCCAGGGCTTGCTCAATTTAAACATCCAAGGAACTAGCCTGAGCTGGTGGTCATTAACATTGTTTCTTAAGTGTGTGGAGATTACTGTAGACAGGCTGGTTACAGAAAATAACCTTACAACAGCTGATAAAAGTTTCATTGCACCAAGTGAAAGGTTACAAATGTTTACGATCATGATACTTCATTTCAAGGACAGAAGTTAGAGCAATAAATTGCAGTAACTGGTTAATGAAGTCACCTGGACTGTGAAGCACGAGGACTTGGCATGGAACAAGGAATGGCATGGAATTTTTTAGTTCTCTTGGTACAAAAAAACATTTGAAATTTGTGTCCTGAATAATGTCTAAATATTTTAGAAGGTGACTCCAGGCCTCTGTGAGTGATGTGGTGAATGATATTGAGGAGGAACAAAAAATCTGAGCAGTAATAAAAGTGGTCAATTAACAAAGGAGGTCAAGTCTGCATGGAAAACCTCAGAATTGTTCCCAGCTAATAACCTGCAGAGGAAACTCCAAAGCTCCATGGAAGGGTCATTAGCAGACTTTGATGGAGAACAGCAGAGAGGAGGGGAACCTGTGTGAAGATTAAAAATCCTGTCTTAGATGTGACTCCTCAACTGGAATAAGCATCCCCCTCTATGTTGTGAGACAGGGAAACAAAAGAAGAGGACAAAATAAAAAGCAGGTCTAAGGACAGGCCACCCCATCCAGAATAAAATCTAGAGATTCAAGTTTTCAGAGGGATTGAAAATTGCACCCTGAGACCTGAAAGAAGCAATAGCTGGACAGAGGTGGTGTCACAACAGAGACTAAAAAAGGTACCTCACTGTCAGTGGAGAAAAGGGATCTGGATGTCTTTGGAAGAAGAAAAGTTATGGGATAAGTAAGAAGAAGGATAAAAAAGGGAATTCAAATTTGCTACAATGATTTTTTTAGCCTACTAATCTAGATCCTCTCTGGACAAAGGAAATGTTCTGGGTTCCTTTACCAGGATTTCAACACATTTTAAAAGTAATTTCAAATGTGAGTGTTAGAGTCAATATGACAAGGAATGCAAAGATACAATTTTAAAAGGGAAAAACGGTGGATTATCCTGAAAAAAGATGCCCTGTATTGTAAAGAAGGGTGCTACTGAAATGCATTGACGTGGATTTTGGGACCCACACTCACAAATACTGTCATTAGGGACCTTCCCAAGAGGGAAGAATGTGCCAATGAAACAAACTGGGAAACACTGCTGCTCATCTGAAAATCAAGTGGTTGCAGCAGAGGTGTGAAGGCTGCCTGTCTCATGGAACTTGTGTTCCTGAGTGCTGATGAGCTGCTAATTAGAATTTCTGGTATAAACTACTGCAGGAAAACAAAAAAAAGAAGAGTATGGGAGTTGTGTGCTTACTGTGAGTAGTTTCACATGTGGCAGGACAAGGGTTTTCCATGCAGGTTAAAAGCATTATTTAGCATATCTACGTTCAGAAAAGATTACTTAAACCTTGAGGAGGTGCAGAGGGTTAGTGAGATCCTGAGTAGAAGGGACATTTAGTCTCAGACAAGCTAAACTCTTTCAGACTTCGCTCTAAACTTTCAAAACACAGTTTGAGAAGGGATAGAGTTGCTGCCTATAAATATATCAGGAATAAATGCTGCCAAAAGGGCAGCCTTCATACAGGAGCAAATAAATTCACTTTAAATCAAAATTCAAAGAAGATTCATAAACTCTGAGGTTTTATAGTAAGACTGAGAAAACACATGGCGGGATGATTACCACTGCTTTCCACATGTGGCTTCATCAGGTTGTGACAGAGACCACAAAGCTGTTTTTTAAAAAGAGGGATCAAACTCAGCCCTGATTTGGAAACAGCTAAAGGTGAACTCTTGTTCTACTTGTTGCACTTTAAAAGATTGATATATTCACTGGTAAAGGAGATTGTGGCACACCTCACTGTTCTTGGAAGCGCTTGCCGGTTTCAAATCCTCACTTTTTTGTCCTGCTGAAGCAACACTATAGCTGGTACTTGCCAGCAGCTGCTGGGGAAATTGCTTTCCTACCTGGAACATACTGACATAAGGATCCAGAGGCTCCTATGTAGCTTTTGTCTGAAGTCAGACCATTTCAGTTTAAAGAAGTTTTGATATTTTGAGACTTAGACCTGGAAGCAAGCTTCTTAAAATAAAATTTGCTTCCCATTATTCAAGTTGTTTTTAACCAATAGGCAACAATGAGCATGCAAATAATATACATTATAATTATGTATAGAAACACTAAAATATGTATTTTATACCCACCCCTACTACAGCTGCTAGAATTCATCGTTTTCAAACAGGCCACATACCTCATTGGCCCAAGTCCAGGTGCTCCCAGGCCAGTTTGTTCTCATGGCTACCTGCTTCCTACAGTTAGGCCACAGAGACAAGCAGACCGGGATCTAGACTGGGTCTAGAACCCCACAGCACAGGTGCTGGGGTTACTCTGAAACTAGGGACTATTAACCTAAACATCTAAGGGAAAGCAACTAGCTAATTAACACTCTTGCCTCAAAATATCCCTTGTCATCCAACCCTCAGGCACTGGAAGTTGGTTATTTGCTGGGGACAAGCACTCTTTTGGTGTAGGGCTTGGTCAGCCAATGGCACCAGAGCAACAAATGTACAGATGTTGAGATGAAAGTAAAAATACCTGTGGGGAGACACTTCCTGCAGCTTTTGCTATTGCAAAGCAGACTAACATCACCTCAAAGGAAAGACTGCTGTTTAGGCAATCCTACCCAAATCTCAGTAATGAAATACAAACTGCAGGTGCTGGTACCTGGGATTCTCTTCAGTGAGTGCCACAGATCAACCTGATTTTGTTTGGAAATCATCCAGGGAACTTAACTGTAAATTGTGAATAGGCACAACAGCAGCACATACAAAATAGTGCCTGCTGTTTTTTACATTAAAAGTAACAGACAAAAGCCCTCAATAAGCTCAGGAATTCACTAGTATATCCCGTGGGAAAGGATTACTGGTACAATTTTGAATCAGGAGCAAAGTGCCAAAATTCTTCTAGACATCCAAGCCTTTCCTTAACATGAGTTAATTTTCCTGGGAATGACATCCTTTTCCTGAGAATAAATCCTTTTACAAGCATTTAGAGGTCGTCCCTCCCTACAACACCAGAGCTAAAACAAGACCAGCCAGTGTTTCCAGAAGCACACCCACTCTATCTCAGCCTGGTGCATCTTCTGCTGCGCAGGATTGGAGAAGCTCCCTGGTACGCCAGGGCTTTGTGCCTCAGGCTGGATCCATGCTGAGCTGAGCACAAGTTTGGTGCTGTGTATTTCCAGATAGCTCAAAGCAAAGGAGGGCGTAGCACTGGGCTGTTTGCAGGGGGCTGAATCCCTCTGATCAGATCTCCCCTGACGTAATTCTGGCAGGGAATCCCAGGGAACAGCTTTTGGTGAGGATATAGCACTGGCGTGAACCTTGTGCAGGACAACAAGATCCTTGTGCTCTTCCCTGTGTGGCCTGCAAGGCTCACAGAATGTGGCTGTGAACTCCAGCATTCCCAGGAGGCACTATCCAGACCAAGTGCCCTGATGATGGAGTCACCTTTCCTGCTAAGTGCCCACAGCTGCCAAGTGTCATCTCTACAAAAGAGCTGACAAAGTGTAAGAGATCATAGGTGGAAAGAAGACACGCGCAGCTACAGCAGCCGTGATATGATATGCTCATCCTCAAAGAGCAACAGAGAGGGAGAACAATGAAACCTAAGAAAGTCAGAGCAGCAAAGAGAATGCAGAGTAACCTCCCTGGAGAAGCAAGCAGAACTGATAGACTCGGGTGTAAGGTGGGAAACTTCATGGGGCTTGTCCTGAAAAAAGGGTATATTGGATCTGTCATTCCTCTGCTGTATAAAACTGCCTTCTCACTTTTCCTTCAGGATAAAGACCATTTAGATAAACCACAGGGTCATGAGCAGGAAAGAGCATTGGAATTACGGTTTATAGTTTGTTTTCCTCCCACAGCCCAGTTTCCTTGAGCCTTGACAAACGAATGTCTTTTTATGCGATGGTTCAATTTATCTGATGTTGGAAGGAACAAGGTGGATCAGGAGAATTGCATTGATCCTACTTGCAGGTCACCCCTGCACGCATAGTTCTCTGTCAAGGCCTGGAGAGAGGCACCATCTCTGGCATAGCCCACGGCAGAAACCCACAGTGCCAGGTAGCCAATGGCCAGCAGCTTGTGCCCCCAGCTGCCAACTTCTTGGCACATGTTCCTTCTGCTCAGCACAAAATCCAGCCCCAGCCAGATCTTCTGTACCACTTGATGGATCTCGAGTTTCTTGCAGCAATGGCAAGCCTGTGGAAATGGATGTATTCACACAGCTATGTTGAGCACATTCATAAAGGAAGGTGTTGGGTTGACCAGTGATTTGGGCTGGGAAAGAGCTGGGCAAACTGGTTTAGCAGAGGTGTGGAGCCTATGGGGCATGGCACAGAGCTGGGACTCTGGCAGTGCCACAGAGCAAGGCACAATATCCCACTAACTTGTCCAGTACCTTTTTGTGTGTGCACAAACTACATGTTGAGGGAAAGGATTTTCCCATTCCCTTCTGCACCACATGAAAAAAAAATTTGCTGGTTGGACTCAAACTCCCTACTAGATTATTTTCATTGATTGTACTGTAAATCCGCTATCCCAAGAGAGTAAGTGGTCATTCCCTGCTCTATAGTGTGATAAAAGCCAGGATGCTATGGGCACAGAGTTGACTCCACCAGGCTGGGCAGCCATGCCTGCTTTGCTCCTTCTTTACATCAAAGTCACTCTGGCTCCCGAACAGCTCTGGGGCCCCATGCACGCTGTTTGTGTTCCTGACCCTTTTGTGATGGGAGAAACAAAACCATGGGCAAAAAATGAGAGGAGGTTTCACCCAAGATTTATTCAATAGCAGAATGGGGTGGATTTTTTGTTTTGGTTTGGGTTTTGTTTCTTTCTTGATAATCCCTGGTTACTTCAATTTTACTGGTTACTTCACTGCTTACTTCAGTTTTTTCTTGGCAAGTGGTGAGCTAACATCACCACAACTCTCTGGTCTCTTCTAATATGTTCCATTACCGAGGATAGGGGACAGCCACTCTTGAAGGGTTCTCCACTCAACTCTGAGGAGAGAGGATGTCATTGATGGAGGGGTCCCTGACCAACCACTGAGGAGAGGGGTGCCACTTCATTGCTGGGGAGACCAGACATCCAATGCTGAGGAAGAGCGGAAATCCATGACTCACTGATTCCAAACTCATCATCGAAGAGAGGAGATACCCACTGCTGAGTGATCCCAACCACAGCACTGAGGAGAGGGGACAGTGACTACTGAGACTCCCTTCGCTCATCACTGTGGAGAAGGGACACCCACTGGCTGAGGGGTCTTTCACCCTGTGCTAGGGAGAGAGACCCCCACCCTTCAGAGGTCTTTGAACCGCCATTGAGGAGAGGGGACACCCATAGCTGAAGGGACTGAGGAGCCTACCGGGCTCCCCCGCCCCCGGCTCGACCGCGTGTCCCGGCGGGGGACTGGGGTGGGATAGGGGCACCCCCAGGGGGAGTCCCGGGTTCGACTCCCGCGTCGGACGGCTCACCTGGCTGGACCGTGCGGCGGCAGACTTTGGCTCCAGACCCTATAAAAGGTAACGGAGGCGTGAGTCAGAGCCGCCGCCTCCTCCCCGCCCGCTCTCACTTACGTGCGGCCGGGCGGGCGGGCGAGCAGGCACGGAGCCGCCGTCCCGCACCCGCGCACTTGCCGGAGATGAACCGCGCCGCGCTGCGGGTCTCGCTCCTACTCCCGCTCCTGCTCCTGCCCGCCCTGGGCCGTGCCGGCTCCGCCAGTGTGAGCGACCAGGAACACGGCGACGAGGAGCCCCCGCATTCCCCGGGGAAAGGTGAGAGGGGGTCCCTCGGTGCGCGGGGTTCCGCGAGGCGTGGGGCACCCCGCCGCTGCCTTTGGGGTGTCCGTGCACGAGGTGCCTCGGAGCTTAGTTTGGGATCGCCAGTGCCTGAGCTCCCTGATGCGTGCAGCACCCCAATACTGAGTTTTGGGTCTCTGATACATGGGGTGCCCTAATGTGTGGGGTTCCCTCTCTTGCTGGGCTGGGGGTCCTTGAGCGCCCGAGTGCCAGGGGTGCTGGATTTGGGATGTCTGATGCTTTGCGGAGAGGTGTCCCCGCTGCCAGGGAGTCCTCGCCTTGCTTGGTTTGGGGGTGGGGGGGGCTGTTATATTTCCTGCACCCGTGTTAGGGCTTCAGGTGCGCCCCAGGATGAGGTGCTCCTGTGGAGATGTGTCCCCCCAGCATCGCCCAGCTGCGGGCGATGCACCCCTAGCACGTCCCTGCCTTTGTCCCTGCTCCCGCCAACTCCCGTGCGGCTCGACTGGCCTGACCCCTGCCCAGGGGCTCGGCCCTCGCTTTGTCCGCAGCATTTTTCCCTCACTAAGTCCCTCTTGCATCAGACTGAGGGGCTCAAAGCTTCCTGAGATGGGGGTACAAGGGCTGTGCGCCAAGCAGTCCCTGCTTACTCCCGGGGACCGCTCGGAGGTTCCAACCCTGCACCCCGGCGTGGTGGACGGTGGCCGGTCCCCTTTGTCCTGCAGAGTGTCGGCTGGGCTGCCCTGCATCCACTTCTTCCCCCCGCGGCCCACCAAGAACGGGGTCTGGCCCTGCTGCAGAGTTGGAGGGGGGCTGCCTCACGGCTGATGATGGGGGACGGGGGACGTGACAGAACGCAGGGCTGCAGGGTTGTGTGCCCCTCCTCCTCCCCGTGAGATGCCTTGCTGGTGGTGTGGGGGCTTTCAGAGTTGCAGGTTCAGGGAAAAAGTCCTGGGTTTTTGGTCTTGGTGCCTTTTCTGATCGGAGGCTACGGCACTGGCAGAGCTCTGCAGGGATTTTGGGGGAGTGCTATGGATTTGTTCTTCTGGGGCTGAGTGCTGCACTGGGATACTGTTCTCCCTGTTCATGCTCCTTGTCCCCGCTTTGCCCACAGGTCTGTTTCCTGGGCTCAGCCTCATAGTGTGTCCTTGGTTTTGCCTCTGGTAAGGAGTTGTCCTGACCTGTGCCAGGACAGCTGCCCTGTAGTAAGGACCAGGAATTATTTTGTGCCAGGAGCTGCTTTTTACTGCAGTGAATCACTTTTCTTACCAGAGCCACTCTTGCTGGGCTGAGCTGGACAGGGATGGGGATGCAGACGGTTCTTGCCACAGAGATTAAGTAACCGAGGCCACAGGGTGGGAGGGTGTCAGGCATTCATCATACCGGTGTGCTGCACTGGCCAAGGGGCTGGACGCCGCGGGGGGCTTGAGATGGGTGGGTAGGAGGACTGGGATGGAGAAGGGGAAAGGAGGTGGCCAGGAAGTCAGTAGGGAGCAGGCACGTTAGCCCGTGCTATACCAGTGTTAGAGACTGAAGATCCGGATGGAATCCCGTGACAAGCAGGGCATGGCTGGAACCCTGCAAGGCTCCTGCCAGGTGCCAGGAGCTGCGTGTCCTAGCACCTCTGCCAGGTGGTGAGCTGGTTCCCTCTTCCTCGGGGCCTGTGCATGAGGTAGTGTTGGTGGCTCCCCAGCCCAAGGCACTCAGCACGTGCACAGGGATTTGCCATGGGGTCGGTCCCTGAGAAGACTCTGGCTTGCTCAGAGACCTGAGTCCCATGCTAAGTGTGTCTTTGGGAAACAGTGTCTCCCTTTCCGTTTCCTCTCTCTCCTATTCAGATGTGTCTTACTCTCAGTGTACTCTTCTCATTCCCCCCAAGGCAACCTATTTCCTTGCTTAATACTCCTTATTCATCTCTCTCCCCAGCTCCAAGCACTGATCTGTCCTCTGGGATTTCCCCATTTTTATCCCTTTTGTTGGGATGGCCCTTTCTCTGCAGCACTCTAATTGTTTCCTGTTTCCTCCAGCACTTGCTGGGGCAGCTGGGTTCAGAAGGAATAGGAACGTGCCCTGGAGTAAAGCCTGCCCTATGCCTTCCTCCACCCAAACCCTTGCCCCTCTCGAGGGGAGCTGGCACAATCTTGGGCTTCACAGTCTGAGCAGTTCTCCCCCAGGGGAACAAAGAACAATCCCTGCAGCGACCTGTGCTGCCAGTGGCAGATTAAAGGCTGATCCCAACGGCTTGCAGTGGGTCAGTTTATAAACACAAAGGGGCTTTAAAGCAGCTAGGCTTGGGAGGGATCAGTGCCCCCATGAAGCAGCACTCACATACTTTCAGCCCAGGACATCACCCCATGTGCTGCCCATGGGGGCACTGATCCCTCCCAAGCCTAGCTGCTTTAAAGCCCCTTTGTGTTTATAAACTCTGATCCACTGCAATGGGTCTGGTTGGAGAAACCAGGGAGGAGGTGGGGCTGGGATGGCACAGCCCTCCCATAGAGATACTTCCTGTGGGGCTTGGCAGAAAAACGCTCAGGTTATGCACCCCCCTGCCCAGACCCTATGCCCGTGCCATGTTTGCCACAGACTGGAGAGCTGGCTTTGGGCGGTGAACATAGTGGTA
Source organism: Rhabdornis inornatus (assembly GCA_013397075.1). Lineage (NCBI taxonomy): Eukaryota > Metazoa > Chordata > Aves > Passeriformes > Rhabdornithidae > Rhabdornis > Rhabdornis inornatus. Next base: position 109,857 of record VWZS01001858.1, on the reverse strand, counting down.
CAGTCCAGGTACCACAGTCAGGTGACTGCTTTCAAGAGGCACAGTCGTTCAATGTGTTTTGTGGGCTGGGACCTGTCTGCTGTGGCTGGTCCCTACTCTGGGACCTGCACTCCGTGCATCCCTGCATGTCATGGTACCTCCTGGGCTACTGGCCCTTGGCAGTAACACCTCACTTACCCTCTCTTCCAGGCCATTAGCTCCACTGATCCCTTCATAGCCTGGGATTAATCCATAGACAGGGCACAGCAAGGTGGTCCCGCTCTGGCATCTGTGAGCTGAACTCATCTCATGGGGCTTTGAGCCAGGTGTGGCTCAGGATTGTGTCCCAGTGGGAAGAGGAGGCTCTGGCAGGAAGCCAGCGCTCCTTGTGGCTGAGCACAGGGCACCGTGTGCCCAGCTGATAAGAGAGCAGCATGGAAGAGCCAGAAGTGAGCCTGCTGTCCTGACTGCCACACACGTGTCATCGAACTTCTAGAGTTCAAGGCAAGCAGATTAGCATGAGTGGCTGTGCTGCTGTCAGGCAGCATCCACGCTGTGAACAGCACATGAGTTTCAGTGTTGTCAGCTGCCCTGTAGCAGCTCCAGGCTGCATAGACCCTAAAATATGAAAAAGTCAGGATGGGAGGCATAGATCCATAGGGCAAAGCCCCTGGCCTCCTTCCTTACTGTTTGGCTCTGATGAGGGTTGCCTCCTGCTCTGTGCAAATGATCCTGAGTCGTTTGGGTGCACAGTCCATCCTTGTGTGCCTTTGGTGAGGTCTCCTGGGCACAGCTTGCTGCATCAGTGCCTTTCCTATGTGAGATTCACAGCAGACAGTGGTTGAGCTGGCTCCTCACGCTGCCAAAAGCTGCTCCTACCCTTCCTCCCGGGCTTCAGGACATGCAGAGCAGCACGCTGGTAATGGCAGCGTCTGCCTGAACTCGGCAGGAAAGTGTTGTTGGATGGTGTTGGATGTCAAGGAGGGAAGGGAGCTGGCACTTGCAGCAAAGCCTGTATCCCAGAATGGGAGGGCTGAGTGGGAGCAAGGAACAGCAGGAGAAAGCACAAAGGGAGGGTGTGAAGGGGGCAAACTCGTGGGAAACTTGGCTGGATCGCGGGCTGCTGGAGAAAGGCGGGTGGCAGGCAGTACTCAGGTGAACCGGGGGGCTCTGCGCGGCTGAGAACGGAGGCGTTTTTGCCTGCAAGGGCAGGCAGCTCCTGTCAGCACCCTACGGTGTTCTCCTGCTGGAACCCCTGCAAGGAACCCTCTTTGCACTTAACGTCGCGCATTACCTCCCGGTGTGCGCATCGCATCACCAGGGCTGTTTCCCTCCACGTTTTTGGGAGCGCTTTGCAGTCCTTTCCGAGACAGTGGGTGCTCAGAGGAAAGGCAGGGCATGCAAAGAGCTGCAGCACCCACTGCCGAGGTGCAGCCACGTCTTTTGTGGTGAGCGGCAGCAGCTCAGCAGAAAGGAGACCTGGCATCACAGAGCTTTTCGACGGAGAAGACGTGCTCCAGCGGGAAGTGTGGGAGGCAGACTAAATTATGCAAATCGACACTTGGGCAGGGCAGTGGGTTAATGTTCATGGTAAAGGGATGCGAGACTGCAAATGCCCCCAGGTGGAAGAGATCGGAGTAGTTAGCGCCGGGGTCCTCCGAGCCGTGCCGCGGCAGGGGCTGATGCTGAGAGCCTGACCCAGCGCCCCGGCTGGGCGCTCTCCTGCAGCGCTCTGGGCATGTGCCAAGGGGGCCCAACTTGCACGGCTGTGCTTGAGAGATGCCTGCCCGAGAGGGTGGCCTGACTGTGCCATCACTGCACAGTCAGGCCACCCAGATCCATTGGGTTGGGAAAACATACTTAAGGGGGCTTCAGTGGGTGGATAAGAGCTCATTGATCCTTTTGGTTTTGGTGACAAGACATCCCTGGGGAAGTCTGTTGTGCTGGGGTAGATTTAACTGGCTCTTGGGTGCAGCTACAGCCTTCAGGGTGTCCAAAGCTGGCTAGCTGAGCTGGCAGGAGGCTGTGCGGAGGTTCCAGAGCCCCCTCGACTGTGGGAATAGGTGTGTGCTGGGAGATGTGGGAACCTGAGGTAACTGGCACAGTGCTGACACAGCAGGGCAGGTGTCAGCACGGGGGTATTGCTCAATCTATGATACAATGTTTAGGCTGCTTTCTGTCCAGGCAGAGTCCCTGGAGGCGAGCAAAAAGTGGGGTGTCGGGGCAGGCTGTGCCAGTTGAGGCATGTGAACTAAGGCTACATGTGCCAGCCCTGGGGTGCTGTCCCTCACCTCTGCCAGGACTGTCTCAATGCGAGTGTTTCTTTGTGCAGTTAATGGGTAGGAGAGTGGGAGCAGTGTGGGAGAAGATATACGGTGTTGCCAGAAGAGGGTCCATGTTCTCTGGGTTTTGTGCAAAGTCAGTGTCTGGGTAGCAGGTATGCTTTGTGTGAGTGAGGTGAGCAGGATAAGTGAATCTCGGCTTGCTGCAGCACAGCTGGGTGCATCCCTGGGCAGCGCCGTGCAGGCAGGCAGGGAGAGGGCACTGCAGTCTGTCCTGGGGCACACGTGTCCTGGCGCATGCAACTGAAGTTTGCCAAGTCCTCTGCTTGCTACTCTGTCTTCCTATGCCTTTGGGAATACCTAAGAGATTCCTGAGCATTGCTCCTGAGCATCAGAAATGCAATAGAGGCAAGCCACCAGTCACGCAGGAGGGAGCCTTGAGATCTGTTCCCATCTCTGCAGCACACAGTGCCCCTAAACACCCTCCAGCCCTTCCCAGCCCAGTTTGGCTGTGGTCATCCACTCTCCTGAGCAGCAGATGCACCAAGACCTCCAGCAGTGCCCATGCCTGGATCCTCGCTGAGTGGAGGGCAGGATCCTGCTGGGAGTAGAGCCTTGCATGGGACATCTGGGCCTGGGAAAGCTTGCCTCTTCTTTTCTCACCCCTGAGCTGGAATCCACTCCTATTAATAGCAAGTGCGTGTCGATAGCTCTTGTCAGCGGTAGGGATGGGGGCTGGAGCAGCTCCTGCTAAGACCCTCCTGCATCCTGGCAAGGCTGGCAGACAACTGGCCCCACCAAGGGAAAAAGATTATATTGGACCTCAACTGTATCTCTTAATTGTTCCTCCATGTCATTGCTGCTGTGTGAATTCCCCCCTTTGCCCCAAACGTGTCCCATCCTCCCATCCTGGCACTCTCTGCTCCTGCACTCACAGGCTGGGAAGTGCCAACAGCCTGTCTGCAGTGACAAGCCTTCTGGTAGGGACAAATCAGAGGAGGAGCCCACGAATTACCTGTTGTGCCAGTCAGAGCAGGCACATAATCCTTTTTGGGACATGTTTCTCTGCTTGGGCCAGATTTGAGCCCCACATGCCTTTGCCTGGAGCGGGTTGTTTAGAAGAGCTGGTGATGGCCAAGGTGTTTGGTCAGGGGCATCTGAGAAGAGGTTCTGGTGCACTTTTAAGGCCAGCTCCAGCGATGTGCCAGGAATCCAGGCATTGCTGGCAGCTCTAGAGGAGAGTGACAGTGCGAGGCCCAGCCTTTTGAGTACTGTGTACTCTCAGGACCCGCCCAGGAGGGCTTTGTCCCCTCTAGGTCTGCACAGTGGGCAAACCACTGGCTGTGGAAAGCTCAGGTCACATTTTGCCCTCCTGTAGTCGCAGTGTGACCCATGGGTGACACAAGAAATGCAGAGGTCCTGGCATAGGATCCTGCATCCTCCCTCCTGCTTTTCCTAAGGAAAGGGCTTTGCACGGTTGGAGCTTATGTAAGTCTCTGTGGGCATTTGGGTGGTCGTATGAATTGAAACTGGGGACAGGAGCTGAGCATTTGGCCTGGCACATTTTCCTGTGAAAGTCCATCCCCACTGCAGGGGCTCTCACTGTAAAGAGAAGATTTTGATGCTCATTTTCTTCCTCTGCTGTCAGTCCTGGGGCAGCTTTCCTAAGTGGGAGGAGAGTGTCTGCATGGTGCAGTGCATCTTGCTGCCAAAACTCCTCGTGGAGTGTGACAGCTGCACTTGTGGAGTGCCTTGTCTTTGGGCAGTGGGAGGTTTTGGCTGCTCTGGAGCAGCTGCTGGTACAGCTGCTCAGTAATGGAAGCCAGTATCTCTGATTTTACCTTTTTAAGGATGATGACAAAATATCAGGCCTGGGGTTTTCCCTCTGACTGACAACTGCAGGGGACCTAGCTGTGCTCTGAGGAGGCAGTATCCTCTGGGAAAATGTGCTTTCCTGGGACACAGAGAGAAGTGGGAAAACAAAGGCCGGGAGGGAGATGGAAGGCAGTGGGAACCCAGAGACCTGCTGCCTGGCAGAGATGTGTTTGCTGACAACCTTTCCCTTCCATTCATGTGGTTCTTTCTTTTCTTTTTTTTTCAAGGCCACAGCCACTGGAGCTATGAAGGTAAATACCCCGCAGTTACTTCTGCTTTTTTCCTACTACCCAGCAGATCCTGGAACTGAGCCAGCTGTGGTTAATTATTACAAGGCTTCTGTGCACACTCCAGGACTCACCCTTCCCTCCTGCCTGACCCTCACACAGTGCTGCTACTCAGGCATGGATGGGATGAAGAGCCAGGGGTTGGTCTGATTTCACCAGGAAGCAGCTGCTCCAATGAGGGCTTTCCCAGCCCATTGGGTGTGGGGGGGATGCCCCTCAGGAAAGGGCTCCTCCCTGAATGAGAGCTCCCCTGACCCTGTGCCAAGTGGGGGAAAAGACTGCTCTCCCCAAACTGGACTTGCAGCCCATGCTGGGACTTTGACCAGCCCAGGGATTAGCTTGTATTCACCTCTGCCCTCTGTCATCCTCCCTCCCCACCCTGCCTGGCCCTGCCCTCCCAACAAGGCCTGAGGGGCTTCTCCACAGCACCCATGATGTGCATCACCCCAGTGCTGTGACAGACACACCCCTTACTACTTACTGCACCGTTGCTCGGGGTTTGGCTCAGCTGCTCATGCCCAGCCCCATATTTACAGGGGTCCTGTGAGGGGCTGGCCTGTGGACAAGACTGGGTTTGCACTGGCCCATGACATGCTAGAAGCAGTCCTCTGCAGTGCAAAGGGAGGTTTCTGAGGCATCAGCCGTGCTTATCACAGCTGTAGTACTGGAGAGAGGTGGCCATTTCAAGCCAACCCAGCCATGTCTGCTGGCCCTTTGCCACAGAGTCCAGGATCTCTGTGGTACCTTCTCAAGCAGCACTGGGGGTGATACCTGCCAGAGGCCAGGCTGTGCAAGGCAGCAAGTGTGTGATGAGCTGCAGGGCAGCAGCTCCTCGGCTTGCCAAGTGCACTTGTAAATGATCTTCTTGAGCTCTTCCTAAACACCCCAAAAATAGACTTTCCTGGCAGCTCACCATGCTCTGAGACCTTTCCTGATACAGCTGCATTCAGTCACATGTTGGCATAAAGCTGCTCCCAAGCTAACTTCATGGAAGCTAAACTTATGTGCATGGCTACTTCCCTGGCCAGTGTCAGTCCCCTTCCCCAACACCCGAAAACCTTCTTTCTGGAGGTCTCCTCACCCTGGAGTTCTCACTGACAGTGCCTCTCCTCCTTCTTGCCCCAGACCTGAAGCACTGGAGCACAGACTACTCGGACTGCGGGGGCAGCAAGCAGTCTCCCATCAATGTTGACACAGCTCAGGCTATCTTCAGCCCTGACCTGCGGCCGATCCAGCTCTCTGGCTACAGCTTGCCCGCCAACAAGCAGCTCAAGCTGAAGAACAATGGGCACACAGGTGAGGGCACGCTGCAGGGGCTGGAGCACAGGGAGAGGATGCTCAGATTCTCCCAGCAGGACTGGGCTTCTCTGATGCCCTTCCCCCAGGCTCTGGGAAGGAGATTGTCTTGCAGGCTGCAGCCCTGTTACCTTCTAGGCTATAAGGGAAGCAACAGGCTGTAGAAATTTTACAGATCCATTTGTTTTCGTGGACGAAGTGAGAAGCCCCAAGGTGTCCAGAGCCTTTGGGAGCTAGCTCCAGGAATTTGTTAACTCTGCATTTTCTTTAAAAATGTGTCCCTGATATTTCTGACGCAGGTTTTCAGCCACTGGTTCCTTCCAAAGGACTCATCAGCCTCTGGATGTGATTTAAACTTTAAGCTACTTACATTTGTCTTTCAGGGCACAACATTGACCACCTTATTTTGTCTGTACTTAAGGATTCTATCTCAAGATCTTAAGACATTTTTATAGGTCTTTTTTTTCCCTTCTCCAAGACTAGAATGGTTTTTGCAAAGTTCTGGACACAACTTATTCACTTTATTTTAGTATCAGCCTCGGTATTCCAGATATGGAGGAAAACCACAATTTTCCACAGCTGAGGATGGCTGGACCTGGTTGCTACCAGTTTTTTCTTGGAGGAGGCAGAATATTCTGTGCACACTGGTGTCTGCCAGTCCCTGAGCTAAGAAAAGGTTATGGAGAAAGGGACTTAAGAACTTGCTGACGGTGTGATAAGGCACCTCCTTGCCCGGGTAGCCAACACGATGGAGCTGACCTGTGTATACAGCAAACTTGACAGGTCAGGCTTGCTGTGTATGGTCAGATCAGCTTCACGCTGCATGCACAGAGCTCTATATTGTGGCCTCCTGCCCTAATGTGCCTGCAGAGTTAAACTAGTTGAGCTCAGTAGTTGCTATTTTAGACACCCTGGCATCTGGTGTTGCTTGGTGTTTAGAAAAGCAGTGAGAGCATTTTCATTGGGGAGCGGGGAAGTACTTTCTCACATGCTTTTAAGATGCCTTTTTTATTGTGGCAACCACTGATCTGCTTTATGAAAAGCCATAAATAAATAAAAAGTTGCAAGCCTAGCAAGGTATTTGTACAGTTAGTCATTTTGGTAACAAAGTACATATGCTATATAAGATTTTTTGAGGGCCTGAAAATGACTCAGATTGTTAGGAGACAGAAGGAAAACAATGGTTTACCTATACAAAAGAAGTGTAAAAGCAGATAAATTCATAGGGAGGGAAGAGTTTCTCACTTCCTGTATTTGAGTTTTCAATCTCTGAACCCAGCAGCAAGGAACTCAAGATGGCCAATGACTCATCATAGATAACCCTGTTACCTGGTTAATCCCAAATCTGTGCCCCATCAGTGATTTTACTAAGGGACACTCCATCTAAAATGGAAAAAGGAAAAGATCTTCCATGAAAAATTAGGAGAAGGTGCTTAAAAGGATAGGACAACCTTTCTCAGGGTCCAGGGATGCCCCTGATATTTTTGCCACACGTCCAGTTAACTCAGTTTTAGGATTGCCAGATTGTTGCATAAGTCCGATATAGCTGGATAAACCACATTAAAGAAAAGGAAAATATAAAGTATGAATTTATGGTATCCAAAGAGGTAAAAATTTTAGCTCTAAGTACTTTCAAAGTATTTAATGCTTCTGTGCTCCAGTGCTGTCATACACTTGCAAGCTGCTTTATTTGAAAGGTCCCAACTCACCAAGAGTTGGTCCACCTGCCCTGCTCTCACAGATATTCACCACTCTGCCAGTATCTTTCTCTATGAATTTTGTCCATGGTCTCTTTATATTATTCTCACTTACNTTGTTGGATAACATTTGACTTGGAGCTGGCCCCGGGAGTCTTTGCGGAGGGGCTCTTCACTTTCCAGCATTTTCATAGCAGCTATTTTTGAAGCTGATGTATTTACTGTAGTAACCTACAACCTTAAGTCAGAAGTTGAATCCTGACACATTGGCAGGCTTGCCCACAGCGTCCTGAGAGATGGAAAGCAAGGTCTTCTGTTATGACCAGTGTCTAGAAGCCCAGGGTGACTGTTTCCCTTGAAACACCTCCTTTGCATACCTGTGGAATGGACTAGGATTTATGCTCTATTACTGAGCTTTTTCTTCTGCCTCTGCAGTTGTCCTTGAATTGCCTGAGTCCCTGGCCCTCACTGGTGGCTATGCCCAGCAGTACCGAGCTGCACAGCTGCACCTGCACTGGGGCTCCCTGTCGGGACCCGGCTCGGAGCACACAGTCAATGGTCGACGCTTTGCTGCAGAGGTAAGGAGCCCTCGTGGTGCTGGGCAGGGAAGGCATTGGAATTCTGTCATGCTCCTCACCCACGGCTCTGGTTGTCACTGGATGTGGGCTGTAACTCCTGTCCAGGATCCTGGGCAGCTCTGCAGCAGCAGAGCTCAGTGTAGCAGGTCACACTCCGGTGCTGAGCCTGACTCATGCTGAAGCCTGGTCCTGGGCTGATGGCGCAGGAGCTGTGGCAGTCCCCAGGCTGTGGAGGCCAGCTTCCCCAGAGGCTGAGACCCTGCTTTGGGAGCTACAGGGACTGTTTACTCTGTACACACTGTCCTCTTGCTCTGCCAGCTTCCATCTGGTTTCATCCCTCCTTCTCTAGTTGCTGTCCTCAAACTGAGCCTGGTTCTGCAGTATTAGCCCCTGCTATGCAGGACAGAGTGCTGGTTTTCTGTTTCTGACCAGGGAAGTTCCTGCAGGCAGAGCTTCATGCTGGCTGCTTTGCAGCATCAGATTTTCTTGGTCCTACCAGTATTTTCCATCCCCTGCAGTGGTACTCATCACACCTGCATGTCTCTCACAGCCCTTGTGTCAGCAGGCTGCAGCCCTGTGGGAGTGAGCTTCTCCCAGTGGTGTCCATCCAGCACTGGGATTGCATTTTTGCCTTCCAGATCCATGTGGTCCACTACAATACCAAGTATGACAGCTTCACAGAGGCAATGGTTCACCCGGATGGCCTGGCTGTATTGGCAGCCTTTCTGGAGGTGAGTTCCATGGATCCAGCAGGTGGAGGATGGAACTGGGGTGGGCGGAGTTGGACACAGTTTTGGGGACTGGCAGAGGTGCAAATGTCCTTCGGAAGAAGGGGAGAGAAAGGGCAGATCAGCCCTGATAAGAATGAAGGGGTGACTGGAATAGCGTGCCTCTCTCAAGGAGCAGTACCTCTCTGCTGGCACTGCCATCACCATCTTGTCTCCCTTTGGCCCCTAGCCCTGACATTACTGTGGCATCTCTGTGTTGCAGGTTGGGCATGGGGAGAACCAATACTACCATGAAATACTTGAGCATCTGCCTGAAATCCAGGAAGTAGGTAAGGCCCTGTCCCATCCTGTGGTTTCTCTCAGGGGCTGCAGCCCAGCAGAGAAACCAGCTGCTTGGTAGAGCAAGGCTGCAGCAGGCAGCCCACCTGCTTTTCCCTGCCTCTACAGCAGACCAACTGCTCTTTCTCCAGTGGCTGTAGTGGCACATGCAGTGGCAAACTGCCCATGATCTTCATGCTGCTGTCCTCCAAGGGGTTTGTACCGGTCTCACTCCCACTATGTTTCCTCTCCCAGGACAAGAAACCTTGGTGCCTGGATTCAACATTGCAGGTCTGCTGCCTGCCAACCTGAAATTCTACTTCCACTATAATGGCTCTCTGACCACCCCTCCCTGCTACCAGACAGTCAAATGGACAATCTTCAACCAGACCATGCTGCTCTCTCATCACCAGGTCTGTCAGGGCAATGAGCTCTGCATGGGGTCTTTCCCAGCCTCTCCCCATAAGCTGGTGCAGGTGCCCTGTGCCAGTGCTCTGCAGCTCATCTGCTCCCGAAGGTGGGGTGGATGCTATTCTGTTCACACTGTTCTCCTTCCAGATGTCACTGCTGGTTTCAGCCCTGAGAAGCCCTGACAACAAGCTTTTGCAGAACAACTACCGGCCAGTGCAGAACCTGCACGGGCGACGGGTGCTGGCAAGTTTCCAGACCACCCCTTCAGTGAAGCACTCTCCTGGTAAGGAGTGTGTGAGTGTGTTCAGGCTGCTCCCAGCAGCAGGGATGCAGTGACGGGGCCAGCAGCAGAAGTCAGTGCTTTGTGTATCTTACAGAAACACAGCATCTGCATGGGTTAGGCCTACCCCGCAAGTGACATGTGGCAGCATTGGTCTTAGGGTCTTGCTCTCTCCCATTTCTGCATTTCTTTCACCCTGCCTGGGGAAGATTGGTTTCAAGAAACTTTCTTTATCCTTAGTCTTGCAAACATAACAGTACCAGGACTAGGGGATGCATGGTCAAGAGCAAACAGGCAGGTCCTAGCACTCTAGCTAGCTACTTCAATCCCAAATGCATTAGATAAATTCAGTCGGAATTGCCAGAGGTACAATCTTGCAGTGAACACCCCTCCTCCAAATCCTGCAGGACCGGCAGTGCTGGGGACCCCTCCTGAAGGCTGTGCTTTGCCAGTGGGGCCTCACAGCCATCCTGGCCAGGCACACAGTCCCCTGCCTGAGGGATCCTTGAATGTCCACTCTCTATTTCTCCTTGAAGGCCTTTCTTGCATTGGCGATTTCCAGGCATGAGTAGAAATCACTATTAATCCTCAGGTGTGACTATCGCTCTGCATCACTGAATTTTGCCCGTTGCTGCTCCCTGAGGTTACTGGGGGTTTTCTGTTCAACATCCTGTTCCTTTTCTGTTCTGATGGCATTTCCTACACCTTTTGTGAAGGTGACTAATAGGAACAGCACAGGGTTGGTCCCAGGCTTCAGGGCAATGCCTCGATAACCACATAACGTGGTGCAAGGCACTTCCCTAACCGTTCCACTTGCAGCCTGCTTGCTAATGGCTCTAATCACTGTGGTCTTCAGCCTGGCTAGCCGTTTCCCATGTGGCACTGCATCAAATGCTTCACTGAAGCTGGGAGAGATAAAATCTACCACATTTTCTTTGTCTAGAATATCACTTATCAAAGAAGCATATCAGGTTAGGCTGGCATGCTCTATCTTTGGTAAACCTATTAGATACTTTATCATATTTTCCATTTACCTCCAAGCCTTTCTTTTACTACTTTCTTGCAGAATCTCTTCCAAAGCCTCCCAGTGCTGCAGAAAGGGGGGAGCTGCCCAGCTCTACCTTTTTTTTTTCCTATTATTTACTATTTCTGTACAAAAATCCCCACTGTAGCAAAGCCACAAACGTGTTGTTCCAGAAGTGCCAGGAGAATACCCTTGGATGAGGTTACTAGTCCCCTGCCTTGTATGCATAGGATTGTGGGAGTTTCTCCCCACGTCAGTGCTAACTGCCTGCTTTAGCTCTGGGGCTGCTGAGCATTGAGATGGAGTGCTGTGGGGTCACGTCTTGTTTTGCTTGCAGCCGCACCTTCTGTGCCCATGCTTGTTGATCTTTCTGCAGTCACCCCCAGCTCGGGATAGCCACTCCTGTCCCCAGATGCTGGGTGGAGGTGGCAACTTTCCTGCAGCAGCAATGTAGCTGGATAGAGCCCATAGATAGTGCCACTCTGTGCCCCATACCCGAGCCATGTACAGAAGATAATGCAGCTCTTTATAAGCCATGCTTTTATGCTGGGCAAACATGTGCCCAGCACAACTCCCCCCCAGCATGTAGGGCCACCAAGCCATCCCCACGCCAGGTGCCCTACCTGCAATGCATGGCTGCCTCCTCCGTGGGAGCTGCTGACCATCTCACTGCAGGCAACTGTCCCCATGGCTGCTGCCTGCTGGGCTCACCCCAGGTACATCTCTGGGGTCTCCTGTAGAGTCCGGTGCAGTCATGGCGTGCTGCAGTGCTCAGCACCCTGCCTGCTTCCTAGGCTGTGGCAACAGTGGGGGGGAGTTTCTGGCTGGGCTCAGCGAGGCTCAAGTGTGGGCTGTGGTCCAGGGATCCTTTTTTCTCCCCTTTTCTCATGCTTTGGCAGGGTGTCAGGGCTGGGCTTCCTGCAGCAAGATGCTGTGAGCTGCTGGGGATGTGGCAGGCAGCTCTCCCCTGCTCATGGGTGATGGGGGTCTTGTGGGCAGCCCTACTGTGGAAGCCAAAACGCCTGCAGGCTTGAGACTTCCCTCCCTAAATACTTGAAATGCAGCTCCCTGACTGTGTTTTCTCTCTTTACAGGTAGTGATGATTCAGCAACAGCAGGTGAGTGAGCGGTTGGCACAAAGGAGGGGAAGATGGGCAGGGGTTGTACCTGTCTGTGAACTGGGGTACTGTGCAAGCCATGTGCTGAGTTGGGGGCTGAGCAGCAACAGTGGGTTTGTATTGCTGCTCTAGCATCCACGCTGCTGGTTCTCACCCTCCAATCTTTGTCTCCTTTTCAGAAGGACACTCCAGCTCGTTTCATGCAGGTAAGTGTGCCCTGCCAAGGCTGGTCCTTTGTGTCCCCTCTGCCCCTGAGCTACCAGCCTGCTCCTTGCCTCCTCTTACTCAGCTAGTAGTCCCAGGGGACCACCCCCAGAGTAACACACCTGTGCTTGTCTTGCAGGAGATGTGCTGGCCGTGCTCTTCGGGGTGCTCTTTGCTGTCACAGCACTGGCCTTCTTGCTGTACATCTATAAGCACCGCAGCCAGAACGCACGGTGAGCAATGCGGACACACAGGAGGACAGTACCTGGGGGCAGGATGGGTCCAGGGCACGAGAATGGGTTTAATGGCAGTTTCAGGCAACAAGACCCCGACCCCTTGCCTGATCTAACAGTCCCCCCATCTTTCTTTCCCCACCAGGCTGGACTCACCGACCAAATCCAAGGTCATCTACACAGCAGCCAGCACAGAGAACACCGCGTAAACTCCACACCTCTGTGGCAGTCCCAGCCCCACTGGCTCAGCCTGCCACCCCACCTCCCCTCACTCCCACCAGAGGTCAAGGAAGACCAGTGCTCCAGCATGCCTTGGCTGCACAGGCTGCCCACATGGACTGTTTGTCTGGGGGAAAGCATTTGGCCCTAATAGATATTTTTGTTATAAAAAAGGGGTAAAAACTATTAAAAAAAAAAAGTAAAATCCTCGCATGGTACCAACTGTCTCTTGCTGCCTTTGTGGGAAGCTGTGGGGCAGGAAAGAGCACATTGGTGCAGATAGAACCACACTGGAGAGGGGTGGGCCGGGACCCCTTCCCAACCAGCAAAGACAGCATCAGCCTCTCTGCACCGGGCAGAGCTCCAGAGTAAGCAGCACAAGGCTTCTTCTACAGCCCAGCCCTGCCCTCCATCACTCTGGGACTTCTTCCTCCTCTTATTTGTGCAAAGCATTGGAAAAACATAGCTGTGGCTTGGTAAGGCTGAAGAAAGGCAGAGCTGAAGGTGGCAGAGCCATCGCTTGCTTGCTGGCCAGCCCCCACCCAGCTCACCTCTGGCTTTATCACAGCTAGATTAGCCAAAACAACCCTAGATCCGTGGCTACCTCCCACCTTTCATGGTGGCTCCTGTGGAGCTGGAGCCAAGTCCCAGGGAGCTTTATGACCATGGCAAAACCAAAAGAAATTGGCCCCGTCAGAGAGGAGAGGAACTTGCCCATCTCCAGCCCTCGGCAGCCTCCACCCCAAAGCTGTAAAATTAGAGCTCAGCCACTGTTAGGAAGGAGAGAGCAGGAGCAAGGCCTGCAGGCAAATGGGGTCTGCAACTGCCAGACCATCCCTCTCCAGTCACACCAGCATGAGCCATTGTTACCACTGCTTCTACCCTCACCACAAGCGCAGCACTGCTAGCCACACACAACCTTGTCTGTGGTACTTAATTTTATTGGTATAAAAGCCCACTGTGGATAAAACTGCCTTTTCAGCCCGATGGCAGTTTCTCCCTCCCAGCCCTGTGGCACAGAACCAGGGCTGGTACCCGCCTGAAAATCCCCAAGAACAGGAGAGGGCAATGATCCATTGGAATGGTCCCTTGAACCCCCTCCCAAATCTGTGCCGGCAACAGCTGTGGCATTGCATCTCCTCCCAAGCCCTCCACCACCCTCCATGCCCACTGGGTCTTTTGGATGCTGTCTTTTTCCCCTCTCCTCCCATCCTGCATACTGTCAGTACCCGTGAGTCCCCCAGCACCATCCTGCTGCACCAGGAGGCCAGCTCAGCCCTGCCAGGGCTGTAGCTCCTGGGGCAGCAGGACTGGGCAGAGAGGTGGAGAAAGGAACACTACAGCAGTCAGCCACAACCCGGGGCACGGCAGCACTTTGCAAAGCCCCTTCCTCCACCCTGCAGCGAGGAGGCAATGCAGGCCCCCTGCCCTGGCACGGGGGACAGCACATCTGTGGCAGCGGGGGGAGAAGCGATGGGTTTCTTTGGGCTCAAGCCTCCGGCAGTCACAGGCAGGCTAACTGGGGCTGAGCTCACAGCAGGGCCAGCAAAGTCAGGTCCCCCAAAACTGAGGTGTTTTATAGGGACTCCCAAAGGGGTGTTGGAGTGAGCCAGTCTCAGCCACACCGGTTGGCTGGCTGCCACAGCTGGACCCCAGTGCCTGCCCCACCGGGGCTGGCCGGGGTCCCCCAGTCCAGGATAAAAGATATTGCAAAGAAGGTGATGGCCGATCCTGCCACCAGGATAGGAGGGGAGGGGAGGGGTGGCTGGGGACCGTAACATCCTGCAGGACCTCAGGATCCTGGTTGGGGGCTGGCTCCACTCCGTAAACCTGCAGGAACCAAGAGAAACAGTGAGTTTTCTCCAAACTCTACCCCACTTTTCCCAGGAGAGGTAACAACCTGACCATGGCCTCAAAAACCACCTGTTCCTCTGGTCTGAGAGACAAGGGCATGATGCCCTTGTTCGAGCCATTGGGACAACCTCTCACCATCCCAGCACCAGTCCTGTTACCCCATGAGACCCGAAGCGTCCCCCACACCCTTTCTGGAGCAGCACTTACAGAGCAGGAAGCGCCGCAGGTTCTGCGCAGATCCCCCTGAGAGCAGGTAAGCCCAGGCAGCGGCAGCAGCCATCAGCAGGTAGGAGGGCACCAGGCTGCCCACGTACAGGGGGTTGCAAAACGACTGCGGAGAGAGACATGAGAAGAGAAGGGTGAGCAGGCAGGAGAGGACAGGATGTGTGGCAGTGTCATCACCTTAGCGAATGGAGTGGGACAGGTGGCACCAGCCCCAGGATTTGGTTTGTGAAGGGCCAGCTCCTTTGCTAGTGCCCAACCAGCAAAGGGACCAGTACTCCGAATATAGGTCCCAGCACAGAGCCCTGCACCCAGTTACTCACCAACCCCGAAACAGTGAGATGCATGATAACCACTGCTGCGATCTCCCACCAGCGCCGGTGCTCGCAGCCATGAAAGAAGAGGATCCCCCAGAAGGTGTGAAGGAAAATCAGCACCATGGTCATAAAAGCTGCAGGGAGAAACAGAGGTGTCACCAGGGAATCACCCACCTGACCTGGCCTGCAGGCTTGGGGAAGGGATGGAGATGAGTCAGTAAAAAGTGGGTAGAGAAACACCTTGGCTGGACTGGGAGGTGCTGGGTCAGACTTCAAGTGTGAGAGACACGGAAAGAAGAGCAGGGAGGGTCACAGGGAACAGCAAGAAGGATTTGTCACAAAGATATGTGACAGGGGACTATAAGGGGCTCAGGTGGGTGAGGGTGCAGCATGGACAAGACAATGAAGAGGGAAAACTCTGACGCCTCATCTGCTGCCTCTGTGGTGGGGCAGAGATGTGAGTGAAGCATACCAGTTACTCACCTGAGGTCAGGAAATACAGCTGTGAATCCCCATGGATGCCCACAGTGCCAGGCCCCAACGCATCTGCCAGGAGATTGATCATGGAGAAGGCGCCACTCATGAGACCAAAGCCCACGCCAGCCACTGCAAGGACAGGGACACTGTTAAGCTCTGAACCTCTCAAGGGTCACTCCACACACCTCCCAGCGAGCTTTGGCCTGAGAAATCTCCCTTTGCTCCCAGCATCATGCTCAGCTCTGCCCAGACTCATCCTCTGCCCCACAGTCAGGGCGCTCTGCTCTGCACAGCACTCACCATATGCCATTTGCTGAATGGAAATGGGGGAGCAGCCGTCCTCGCTGAGGGCCACCAGCCCCTCGATGGCCTTCCTGTGGGGTGAGAGCACATTGGAGCCAGCACAGCCAAGCCACCGCCCGAGGCATGGTGCAGTAGTGTAGTATTCACTCTGCACCATGGCCACCTTCCTGGCAACCTCCCCCTCCCAGAGCAACACCCACCACGGAGGTCATCCGTGTGACTGTACCACCAGACAAACCAGGCATGTGAAAATCACGTGAGGCCACACAGAAAGATTTTCCACAGAGAAATGTCGGTGCCAGCCAGCTCGGCAGAGCAGGGCTGGTGTGAGCAGAATGTTGGGTGTAAGGCAAGCAGCACCCCCGCATGGAAAGCAGCCCCACTGCAGCCGTGGGAGGCTGTATCTAATCTCTGCACTTAAAGAAGATGTTGACTAACAATGGAGGAGGCGCAGGGAGAGCTCGAAGAGTTAGAAAAATTCTACGGGGAGAGAAACTGGGAGAGAAGAGGCTTCATAATTTGTGCCAACCAGAGGTGTGGCAGGTCAGGAGGATGCCAGGCAGCTCCTCAGCCCGGGGAGGACAGCAGTGCTTGGGACCGGAGATCCACAAGGCAAAGGAAACGCAGTGGTTTTATGTCAGAGCCTGCTCCGCGGAGCTCTGCTACCCTCTGCCTGCCCAACTCCGGCAGTGCCCTGCCGCAGGGAGCAGCGCGAGCCTGCCGACACGGCTCCCCCCCAGCATTCTCCCAGCTTCCATCCAGGAAGACCAGGGAGTATGGAGCGCACCTCCCCGTGCCTGCCTGCCCAGCCCTAGCACAGTGTCCATCCATCCAGAGGACAAGGTGCAGCACGTGCTCCCCCGGCAGCAAAAACCCCTGTGCTCCAAGACAATGGTATCAGGAAGGCTGGGAGCTGCCCAGGCTGCTCTGAGACTGTGACCCAGGCCAGTCAGGGCACCAGATCCTCCAGACCTTAGGGCTGCTCTGCCCCACCACTCGAGGCCAACACACTGAAACAGGTGCCACCCATGTGCTCACAGTAAGGGCAGCTTCCTGCCACACTTGACACTCCCCCCAGTCCAGCAGCTCACAGGTGAAATCTGGCACCACCACAGCTGGGAAGACGATCCAGCAGTTCTGGCACAGTGGAGGAGTTACCTGAGGAGCTTGTAGTAAAGGAAGCGGAAGGCCTCCTGCAGCAGCACAGAGAACATCACCCCAAAAATCAGGAGCCCCTTCTGCAGCCGCTCATCCTGGGGGTCGCTGGCTTTCACTGCGATAAACCAGATGAGGGACGAGAGCAGCAGTGACACCAGCCAGAAGAAAGCCCTGTAAGAGACAGAGCTTGCTGGCACCAGTGCTGTGCCAGAGGCCCTCCTGTGCTGGGACTGGCACTGGCAGCTGTGCCCCAACCTTGCCCACTCTCCCACGAGCACCAGTGCCATTCTGGTACCAGTGCTGGGCATGTGGTGCCTGTATGGGTCTCACTGCTGTGCTGTGCCTGCACTCCTCCCCCACTGGTCACCAGAACTGGCACCAGTGCCCTTCTTGTGCCCACAGCAGTTACAGCCCCTGTGCCAGGCTCATATCCATGCCAGTACCAGTTCTAGTACCACATCCTTCTGGTCCCACAGTGGTACTGATACTAGTTTCCCACCTGCACACATGTACCAGTACCATTACCAATCCTTCACTGTATGAGTTCTCGTGTCTACCATGTACTGTGACAGTAGAGAAACAACATTGATGCTCCTGTCATGCAAGCAACAGCACCAGTGTGAGTACTGGTGACTCCAGTGAGCCCACAACAACACCAGGATGTGTCCTGGTGGCTCCAGTGAGCCTTCAACAGCACTAGTGTGAGTACTGGTGATTCCAATGAGCTCACAATAGCCCCAGCATGAGTACTGGTGACTCCAGTGGGCCCACGACAGCACCAGGATGTGTACTGGTGACTCCAGTGAGCCCATAACAGCACCAGTTTGAGTACTGGTGATTCCAGTGAGCCCACAACAGCACCAGCATGAGTACTGGTGTGCCTGCTGCAGCCACGATGGTGCCTCAGCCAGTACCAGTCACATGCCTATCACACCCCTGATGCCAGCACCACCCTGTCACTCCCCTACTGGTACTAGCACTCCTGTCACGCCCATACTGTACTAGCACCGTCACTGGTACCAGCACCCTCGTCCCAACTACAGTGACCGTGCTGAGGCACTGGGACCAGCAACCCATCACATCCGAACTGGTACCAGCACCAGCAGGAGACTCGGTGCCCCCACCACGATCGTTCTGGTAGCAGCATTGGTGCTGGTCCCAGCGCCCCGCGACGCCCACGCCGCTCCCGGAGCCGATCCTGGCCCCACACCGCGGCAGCACCAGAGCGCCCATCGCTGACTGACCCGGCGATGAGGATGATGATGCGGAGCGGGTCGCGGGCAATGGTGAAGATGAAGAGGCCGAAGGCGGGCCCGAAGGCGATGAAGGTGCACCCGAAGAAGACGGCGAGCGTCATTTCGGCGGGAGCGGGGACACGGGACCGGGGTCGGACCCGGAGCTCGGACCGGACGGGCCCCGCGGCCCCTTCCCCTCCGCCGCCCTTCCGGGGCCGATGACGTCACACGTGCGCGCGCCGCCGCCGCCGGAAGTAGCGTCCCGGGGCGGGTCCGCGGGGCGGGACCAGGCCCGTCAGTCACGGAAGGGGCTGGGGGTCGGGGAGGGCCCGGCCGGGCGGTGTCGGGCACCGGGACGGTTTGCTCGGGGAAAGGTTCGCAGCAGTGGCCTGGCAGAGCTCAGGAAGCGTTTGGTGAACGCTCTCAGGCACACGGTGTGACCCTAGCGGGGTCCTGTGCAGGAGCAGGAGCTGGACTCGATGATCCCTGTGGGTCCCTCCCAGTTTGGCGTCTTCCGTGATCCTGTGGAGACGCAGCCTGCTCCCAGGGGAGCTTGGTCTTGTCCCCACGGCCACCCCGTGACTGCGGCCTTGCGCGGCCCGCAGGAGCAGGGGTTGGGCGAGGTGTGCAGGCTGTCCCACCCTCACTGGTTCTGTGCTTATTTGGCGCGTCCAGTCCAGCCCCATTGCAACGAGATTGACACAGAAAGGCACTTCAGGGCACTTCATGCTTACGGGCACCCACAGCCCAAGACACACCCTTTCGGCCTCCAGAAGACTTTGGACAGGAGCCCTGGATATAGAGTTCTGCGTCTGCTGAACTAGCAGAAACACCGCACCCATGCCATGCACATGCAGCAAAGTCAGAGAAGGCTTTTGAGGGGTCTGGGTTTCATTAAGTCATGGAAAACAGGCTGTGTTTCTAAGAGGCACAATTCAGAGCACTCCAGCACTCCATAGAGTGCACTCTTCACACAGAGCGCTCCACAGAGGGCTCTCCTGAACCAGGGAAATCCCGGTGGAGCAGTGAGATATAGGTCCTGGCATATCCCCACCAGCTCATGGGCTTGCCCTTGCCGCCAGCAAGTTGGTAGCTGGAAGTGGGAATCGCAGGATCTTTTCCACTTGTTCCAGGGACAAGACTGATGTTTGGCTTGGTCACCAGGGTTTACAAAGCCAAGTCATGCCACAGCACAAGGGATCCCAGAGGAGGAGAGAGAGGAATAGTTTTGTCCTTGCCTAAGATTTCATGCTGATATTGCAAAACAGCCCTGAGTCAGCCCACCTGGCCCAGAGAAATTCACATCTCACTCTAAGCCAGGGACATGACTTACAATCCCTGTGTTACTTTCAGTTACAGCTCCAGGGGTTGTGACCACTTGGCCAAGAGAGCCTCTGGGAGCTTACTCCTGGGTGAGGATGGCCAGGACCCACTGAGGAGTGGAGATGAAGGCTGGGGCTTGCCAGCTGGGAGATGCAGCTCTAGTGGCTGCAACATCAGGGAGGGTGGGTCACAGCAGGAGGTGTCACCAGGGGCATCACCAGGCTGCCCCAGTCCCACCACACCTGGATTCTGGTGACCCATGAGTGTGCATGCAGAGGAATGCTGGGCTGGATCGGGATGGGGACAATGCTCAAGGGGTTTCTAACAAGAAGAAATGCAAGCACAGGGCACAGAACTGTGCTTGGGGCAGAAGAAAGAGGAGCTTAGGGCTCTCAATGGTGTCAGCTGCCCAGAGAGACTTTGGGGACATCCTGAATGTCCCCAGCCCCGTGCTCCCTCCCACCCAGACCTGATAAGTTCACTTTCCATACACCAGGCCTTGGCTCCAAGACTTGCGTTCTTCCAGACTCTGCTGACAATCCAGCCCAGACTGCAGCACCATGACCAGGCCAACATGGACTCAGCCAAACAGATAGAAGAGTGTGAGGAATATCTGCATCACGAGAGGGCTTGGTTGCTGTAGGTGGTAGAGGGGAAAAGAGGCAGCATGAAAGCCCCACTCCTTTCTGCAGTGCAGCAGCAGTGGGTGTTTTGAGGTGCTGTAGCAGCCCTGGTCCTGGTCATTGTGGGCTGCTGGCTGGACAGGAGAAGGAAGCCTGACTTTGCCAGCTGCAGAGAGCAGGACAGCTCCAGCAGCAAGGAGGAGGACAATGGCCAGAAAAAGTTAAAAGGTGCTCACAGCCGTCTCAGATCTTTGTGATCACCCCATCCATCACCAATGGAAACATTCAAGCTAAGGCTGGATAGGGCTGTGAGTAACATGATCTAATTGAGAGTGCCCCTCCTCATTGTGGCAATGATCTTCAGAGATCCCTTCTGACCCCACCTATTCTGTGATTCTAAAGCAGGATCTGCCCAGCACTTGAAGCATGGGCCAGCGTGGTAGAATCAAGACCAGTGATTTTATTGTCTCGTAAGGCAGTACTATGAAGTTCACCAAAATGATGATCCTAGCCCAATCCCCAAAGACAATAAATATCAGCATAGGGAAAACATCCTGCAAGAAGGGCATCACATAACAGAACCCTGTTAACAAGTGCTCTTTATTTATTTTCTTTACTCTGAAAGGCAGTAAATCAACCTTGTGACCTGGAACTGCTAAACCAATGCAATTAATTGTCCCCAAGAGTCCCTTTCTGCCTATCACCTTGTTGTAGGTCTGTCTTGCAGCAAAGATGCTCCAGTGCTGGTCCAGATCCCCTGAGCAAGTGGAGCAGGGGCCACATGTCCTCCTGTACTGCACACTCCACTCTCACAGGCAGCACAACCCCAAGCACTGCATACGGGGCATGCTCATACTAAATTGAGATGGCACCACGTGGTCATGGCTATCCATGCTTCCCTCCAGCTGCTTTGTCCTCTGCTGGCATTGACAAGTCAGTAATATAGATTTGGGGGCTGGGAGATTTGTGTAGCAGTTGGCTTTAGGGGGCCTGACTTGTTTTGAAATCCCCCAGGGCCTTGCAAAACCCTCACAACTTGGCAACACAGTTTTTCTGGCCCTCACCGTAATGTCTCAAGCTGTAGATGCTAGGAGAGACTGAGGGGTGGCAGTAGTCTGTGCGTGGCTCTGCACGATTTGACATGTCTCATCAAAGTATCTCAGATGCTCTTTGTGTGGTCCTCCCCCTCCAGCATGTAGTTTAAGGGCATTGAACAGGAAGGATTCAGAGGTGAAATGAGGCGCCGGAGAGATGAGAAAAGCGGAGCAGAGAGCAGAGGTGAGAGGCTGCTGAAAGTTAATGTGCTGGTATATCAATGGGGTGGCAACAAACAGCAGGGCTGAAAGCTCCCTGGGGAGATCTTCAGTCGGCTAGGCCAAAATAAACAAATCCAAAGGTTGAAATTCCATGGAAGAGGTGGAGAGAGAGGAAGGGAGGAGGGCACAGGCACTTCAGTTCCCAACGTGGGTGTGTGACACCTGTGGGGAGGCATGCTCCCATGGCAGCAGTTCCACAGTGCCCCATGCTCCCAGAGCTTTCCCTGGCCTACCTGTTTCTCTGTGGGGCTGCAGAGGAAAGGCGATAGGTGGAAGAATGGAGGAAATGCAAAGCTTTGCTCAGCCATGACATAGCTCATGTGTTTCTCAGGCTTAGCATCACCTGGGAATATCAGTCAGGATCTCATTGCCAAATCACTGGCAGTTCGAAGGAATAAAATGTCCCTTGCAGCGAGGTGTAAGCAGTTAAGTCAAATGGACTGGTCCAAACCAGGAGGCAGCAGCAGCTAATGGGGAAAAAACAGTGGGTGTGAAAGGGCTCTTTGTCCCAGCAGGAAGGCGAAGGGCACCCAGAGGCTGGGCACTGGGACGCACCCTGACCGGGGCACAGGGCAGGCTTGTTTGCATTGCAGGGTGCAGGCTTCCAGTGAAGGGGTGCTTTTACAGGCTGGGTCTTTTCAAAGGCAGACAACCCCTTGCCTGGAAGGTGCTTTGACCAAACAACAGAATGGCTCAGCTGATGCACTGCGGAAGAGGAAGGCAGGCCCAAGGAGGAGCTCCAGCCCTTGCACAGGGACAGCTCAGCAGTCCAAGACACCATGTACTGTCCTCCCCTCCAGCTCCTCCAGGCCCAGGGTGGGAGGCTGCAAGTCACAGCAAACTTGGCAACCTTGGGAGGATGAACTGAAGCACGGGGAGAAAAAAGCTTTTTTCCCTGCTGTAAAAGGCCTTAGAACCACAAAACAGAATTGCTGGGCCACTGAGAGGGTGGGAGACCAGCAGCACCTGGGCAGGAAAGAGATGCAACACCCTCCTTTCCTGACCCAAGAGGCACAGCAAATAAAGGAAAGCAGATAACAAAAGCTATCCCTGTCGGTCTCTTGCTGGGTCTGGCTCAACAAGGGGTCAGCATGAATTGTGTTTCCTGGCAATTTGTGAGTGTGCTTTCAGAGGGATATCCGCTGGGTAGTGTGGGACAGCAGGGCTTGGTCCACATCATGGAGAGGCCCAAAGCGAAGGGCAGGACTAGATAATGGCTTTGGGCATCCCCAGGAAATCCAGCCCATTTTTGTAACAGCAGTGAGACGCATCCGGCTGCTCTTCAATTTGTGTTGGAGAAAATACAGCAAGCCGGGAAGAAACTTCCTGAACACTCTATCTCCTGCATTAATATTTGCTAGCTTCTACATCTGTCCCTCAGGCAGGCATTCAGCCACTGGCTAAAGAAATTGCAACTAGTACAAAGGGTGAGCAGCTAATCCCATACTTGGAGAAGACTGACAACTAATAATGTGTGCAGGCATGGTCATGTGCTTTTGTGTTTCTTCATTATCATAAACATGAACCTTCCATGGAGACATCAAAGACCTTGTGGCTTCCCCAGCTGCCAGGCCAGTAGCATGCAGACTGTGGAAGGGGACACACCAGTGACATGGTTTATCACTGTGTATTTGAAGAGAACAGTGAGTTGTGAGTTTGGACTGAGCTTGAGACTGGAGGTTTCCTCTGTGTTCCAAGGAAGTGATGGAGATGAGGGAGCACAGTCCAAACCGTGTGGTTGTTGTTCCAAGCCCACCACAGCCACAGAGGTCCTGCAGACCCTCCATGCATGAACTGGGGAGGGAGACCCACACCTCCTCTCCCAATGCCTGTACCCACCCAAAGGACCAAACACAGCCATCCATCTTGTCAAACTGCTTTAATATTTGGACATAAAGACAGGACAGAGCCAATTAGGCTGTGCACAAACAAGATCCCCTTGAGCAACAGTGCAAGGCTGCTGAGCTTCCCTTCTCAATGGAGGTGTGGATTTGGCCAAGATGCAGTTCAGCTGATGACGACATCCTGAGCATGCCAGTGGGGTGCATGTGTTGGGTAGGGAAAAGAGATAGGGGCTTGCGAGGGCAGCTCAGAGGTTGTTCAGCTCCAGTAAGGTCTGGTCCAGGACCTGGTGTATCCCCACGTTCTCCTCTTTGGCACTGGCCAGGCTCTCTGTGAATACAAGGGACACCGAGCCACGCACACAGACACAACCCAAATGTACCCAGGTGCAGCGGGACCCACACACACCACACCAAACACAGACACACACACACACACACAGATGGACATTTCAGTACAGCAACGGCCTCCAGTCGAACGGGGCACCCTCTGTGGAGCATAGTCCACACAGGTAGCCCCATTTCTGGGTGGGGATAAGTCCAGCCACTCTGGGATCTGCCAGGGAAGCCAGGCCAGTCAGGCTGGTCACTGGGGCAGGCAGTTACCACTCTTCAGCATTTCCATCTTCCCAGGGTGCCCCGTTGCCCATGGCTGAGCACTCTGCAGCACAGGTGCTGCTGGTGAGTACCATTATTTGGCCAGACACTGGGGCATCACCACTGGCCAGCTGTGGGCACGTGCACAAACCCTTGGCCAGCAGAAGCGGAGAACCAATGCCTGCTGCATGACCCAGCAGTGCTCCGTGAAGAAAAAGAGTGAGAAATCAGCCCATTAACAGCCCAGGAAAGTAGGCAGAGGACAAGAGAGAGATAAGGAGCAGAGCTAACAAAGCTACAAGGGTAAGCTCTGCCAGGCAGCCAGCTGCCAAGGCAGCCTCCCTCTGGTGTTCACTTCCAAATGTCATCCTGCTTCCCCCAGAGATGGGGATGGAACAAGACTGCTGTCCACCCAGCCCCATCTCCCAGTGTGCCCTGCTAGCCTCTTCCCTGTCCCAAGTTTGGGGCAGCAGGTGCTGCTGGATCCCCAGCTCCTTTCCCAGCCTTCCCAGCACCCTCCAAGGACCTCCTTCTAAGGGGATCCTCCCTGCACATTTTGGGGTGACCAGAGTGAGGAGGATGAAGCTGCCCAGTGACTCCTGGGACAAGGGGAGGAAGGCAGCAACACAAGCCACTGCATCCCTCCCCAGCAGAGCTAGGATGATGCCAGAGGACAGCCATCACTATGGGGGCAACCCAGGACATCAAAAAAACCCTTCATATTTCTCCCACAAAAAACTGATCAACTCCAGAGGGGTTCCCTGTCCTGCCCAAGCAGGGTAGTTATCCCTATGAGGATAAGGAAAGGCTTCACACCCTGCCTCGCCCCAGTGGGGAAGGGCTCCCAGCCTGGAGCCAGCCTGGCCAAAATGGGGCAGGGAGGCTGGGCCGGGGCCAGGAGCTCTGGGCAGCTCAGTTGTTAAGTTCAGTAAGGATGACCCGCAGCTCGTTAGTGAGAACGCGGTTTTTCTCGGCTTCCTGCTGAGAGCGCTCTAGAGAAAATGGAGACATCAACGCAGCATAGAAAAGAGAGAAAAAAAAGTGAGTTAGTGAAAAGAGACAGCATTTCTGAAAGCCTTCGCTGGAAACACCACAAACCCCCCAGCCAGTGGTGGGATACAGCTGGACTGGCAGGAGGCAGCCAGTCTTGGTGCAGGGACAAGGCTGTAGGTCCATCAATTTGGAAACTGGGTTCTGGGACATGGTAGGGTGGTGAGGAAGGAGGAGGTGGATCAGGACCAATTTAGGGATCACAAGAGATCACTGCTGAAGGGTAGCACCAGCCTCTTCACCAAGGGAAGGTGATGCAGGAGCTATGACAGGGCTGAGATTGCTGCTTGTAGGTAATGTCTGGGAGTGGAGACAGGGACTGGACAGGACCAGGTCTAACCCTGGCATTGTATGCCAAAGGACTCATGGAGAAGATGGCATGAGATGAGGAAAGCTGTGTACAAGTCAGAGGGTGGCTGGGGTCAGCACATTGGCCCCATCCCGCTCAACCTGGCAGCGCGGGAGCCTCTTGGGTCTCAGCCATGGTCAGCCTGAGGAGCCCGTGGCTGTGAGCTGCCTGCAACCACCTCCTACCACACTGCTGACAGTACCCACATGAGACAGGCAGGAGATGAGGGATAGAGTGGCATGAAGAAAACAAAGGAGAAACCAATGTTAACATTTTATTGATATCAACTCATTAACCCAGAGGGACAGAACACAAAAGAAAAGTCATGAGATGCAAACTGAAGAGCAATGTGCAAAGGACAGAAGGGTGAGGGAGGAGTAGGGGTTGCCTGCCTGCCGGGGAACAAGGTGTCTGCACAGTTGGATCCAACCCTCTATCCCCGAGACCTGAGCTTTGGCAGTGGAGGTGCCGCTTCCCCAATGCAGGTCATCCCCATACTGGGGCCAGCAAGCAGCACCGGGGGACTTTGCTGGAAGTAGAGGAATGGCCCCCCAGCCCCGGAGCTGCAGGGTCCCCAGTGCTTCTGCTGCTGGGGAGCCAAGTAGGGAGCTGCTGGAACAAAGGGCTTCCGGGCACAGTCCTGATCCCCAGGGCAATGCTGTGGCATGGGCCTACAACTACACTGTCCAGTCAGTATGTGGGGCTGCTCTCCTGCCCTGAACAAACAGCTCTAAGCACCTACATCTTGTCTCCCCAAAGAAGGGTACAGCGGGAACACCCCAGGTCAGCTCCTGTCCCAAAGGAGCTGATGGACAGGCACAGGCTAGGTAGGACAGAGGAGGACAGAGAGGGTATGGAGAGAGGTGGGATGGCCAGGCAGGCAAACAGCCGAGCTTGGGAGAGGAGAGACAGGCAGGGAGCAGGTGCAGTGCTGTGCCCAGCGTGGGGCTCAGAGGGAGGTGATGTCGTTAAGTGCATTGTCCAGCTCCTCGCTGATGGCTTTGTACTTCATCTTCTGCGCATACACTTCATCTGCAGGTGAGGGCAGACAGGGAGCAGATGGTGTAATAGAGTGGAGGACACAAGGTGGAGAGAGTGGCTGTGAGCAGCAGGCTGAGAGCAGCAAGGGTGTGCAGGCACAGGCAGCATGAATGTGACCCTATTCCCCACCCAAGGGCAAGGCCCAGACCCCAGGAGCTCTGTGCTCCCGCACCAGATGCCACAGCATCCAGCCTCTTTGCTCCCTGAATTCTTGCCCATCCCCTCCCTCTGGCCAAGCACTGTCCAGCCCCACGAGGGGCATGGTGTGTCCAGTGCTGCCCCAGGAAAGAGGGACATGGGGCTGGTGGGGACATTTTACCTTCTAGGTCATCAATGGTTTTCTCCAGCTTCGCCACAGACCTCTCTGCAAACTCCGCCCGGGTCTCAGCCTGTGGGAAACAGAGTGAGGAAATGGTGAGCTGCAGGACACAATGGGTGGTGCAGGCTGCACTGCACTCCAAATCTGCCCTATTTGCATCTCGGATACCCTTCTCCAGAAGCCCTCCGGTGGGAAAGGCAAGGGACAAGAAGTGACTAGAGCTCCATGGATCCTCACACCCTAAATCAGAACTGACTTATGAAGGCCATCCCAGACCCAGGTACCTGCTATGATGCAGGGCTGCAATTTAGGAAACCTTGAGAGGACATAGGCCTCATGGGGCCAAAACCTATTCAAGATGGCAAGCTCATTCCTGAACTGATTCAGTGGTGGCCCTACACCCCTTACCTCCTTCAGCTTTTCCCCTAGAAGCTTGATTTCCTCCTCGTACTTATCCTCCTTGGTGGAATACTGCAGAGACAGAGACAAGCACCTGTAAGTCCCAAGGCACGCCTCCAGCTGTCCTTCGCCCCAGCAGGAGTCCACAGCATTCCCAGACCGCATGCACTCTTCCCAACCCCAGCAGCCTCACTGGGTCCTACCTTGTCAGCCTGGGCCTCCAGGGACTTCAAGTTGTTGGTGACAATTTTCAGCTCCTCCTCTAGGTCACCACATTTACTACATCCCAAGCAGGGCCGGCAGGAAGGGGGGAGTGGGGCCAGAGGGCAGGAGAGAGGCAGGAGCAGAAAGAACAGGCATGGGGAAGCAGGAAAGAAAGAGAGAAAACAAGTTGAGAGAGGAGAAAACTCAGTGCAGGTGGACCAGGAACAGAGCCACTGCGAGTAGGAGCTGCCGGGACACATCAGTTCATCCGTTCCTTGTGCTTCCTTGCATGGATACCTCATGCATCACCACCAGCCAAGCTCTCGCTGGCCCCGCCAAGAGAAGCAGGATGGAGGGATGGAGGAGCGTGCCCGGCCTGCACCTGCTGGAGAGGGAGGCGAGGGGAGGCCAGTGTTGGAGGCAGTGGTGCAGAAAGGAGAGAGGTGGCTGGCATGGTTTGAGAGACAGCAACAGAGAAAGGGGGCTGCTGCACATCGCCCCGCACCCCTGCCCCAGTACCTCTTCCTCTGAGGCAATGAGGGATTTGAGAGACTGGTCCATGGTCCGCAGCTCTTCTTCCAACTGTCTCACTCGGCTGCAGTGGAAGATGGGCACCCCGGGATGGGGACAGCAGAGAACAGGGTCAAGGATGTGATGCCGGTGGGTTGGCACACCCCTATCCCCAGCCTGCGATCCCGAAGACCACCCCAATGACAGATGGACATCCCCATTCCCATGTCTGACAGGGATTTGGGACAAGGGCTGTGTGGGATCCCTGCACACTGCCCACCAGGAGCCCTGCTCACCTCTCCGCCACCTCTGCCCTCTCCTCCGAGCGCTCCAGCTCTCCCTCAAGGACGACCAGCTTGCGGGCAACCTATTGATGGCAGCAAGTGACCCATGTCAGCCCTGTGCTTGCCCCAGCTGGGGGCGCAGGGCTATGAGGAGATGGCTCTGGGTGCTTCCAGGGTGTCAGGACTGGGGAATGGGGCACACACCTCCTCATATTTGCGGTCAGCCTCCTCTGCTATGTGCTTTGCTTCCTTCAGCTGCATTTCCTGGAGTTCCATCTTCTCTTCATCTTTCATGGCCCTGTTTTCGATGACCTTCATGCCTCTGAGGAAAGACCATGCCAGGAGATGTTACTGCTGTGGGTCAAGGTGTCATCTGCATATCCTGCCTGCCCATCTGCACATCCTAACCATACCACTCTCTAGCTTCAGAGACACAGGACATTGCTCAGGGAGGACGGCACACAGTAGGATCACACCACCAGTACCCCAAAAATGCTCCTGTGCAGAATTACAGTGGAGCTGGCCTCAGGGCTATGTGCCAGAATGAGGTATGGTTATGATGCCCCTCAGAGGCAGGTCCTGAACCTATGTTTGGGGGGGAAAAAGTGTGCAGTCTAAGATAAACCAGCCACAACCTCCACAGCCTGACAGGCTGGCAGCCCTTAGGAAACGCTGGAAAACATCCTGTGGCAAAGCCTTTCTCATTCAAGGTGATGCTCACAGAGGACTACCAAACTCCAACAGCAGAGACTCCTGCAGGCTCTTCTCTCACTCAGATGCTGCTCCTCAAACTGGTCTTTGCCAATGGAGGGAAGGTTCCTCATCTAACTGCCAAGAATGCTGTGACATGTCTGGGCACTCCCATACAACCTGAGTGCCCCTGCCTACAGAGCTCCAGTCTAGGAAACCTGCTTGCCACGAGGATGGGGCAATATATATCCTGAAGAACACTTCTTGCAAATCTGACCTTAGTTACCAGCACAAAGCTTGCTTCTTGGGCTGCCCTTGAGCACAGAAAGCTGCTCTGGGGAATAAAACATGCACATATCTTCTTCTGGTTTTGGTTACAGTCTGCTGCTTTTATAAACACCAGATAAAATTTTTCAGGATTTTATGTGTGCTCTGGATATGAGTGTCTGTATCTCAGGGACTTCTTTGCATTGTGGCTTTGCTCTTTCCCTTTGAAGTCTGCAGGAAAACCAACAGAAACCCCAATAAGGTCATCTCAGAGAGACCCCACTAAGGGGGCTGTCTGCAATCAGCGCTGACCTGATACCACTCCCACTGTCCCTTTCCATCCCACCTCTCGCTCTCATCAGCTGCCTTCTCAGCCTCCTCCAGCTTCTGCAGAGCAGTGGCCAGACGCTCCTGGGCACGGTCCAGCTCCTCCTCTACCAGCTGGATACGGCGGTTGAGGGAAGCCACTTCAGCCTCAGCCTAGGGGAACAGAAATCCCTCAGTCACCCCGTATCAAATACAGATATTGGAAAAAGCATTTTCAATGCTTACTCCTATTTACCACCCAGAATGCCCGCTGGCACTCTGCAATAAGCCCATGTTAACTGGAATGGCATGCCTGACCATGCATTCCCTCACCTCTCTATAGGGTTATCTCCATCCCTAGTGGCTGTTTGATGCTGGCTTCTCCCAGCCTTGCAGGGCCAGCTTGGCATGTGCAGCCCCACTATGTCTTCACACCTCCCTGGAGGGGGACAGGGCACGTTTGCTGGGGCAGGGTGGCCAGAGCAGCCGTGCTGTCACGGGGATGGTATTTGGGGTTTGCAGAGCAGTGACTAAAGGGGGAGGAATGCCCTGTGCGGCTTCACTCCCGAAAAGGAGATCGGAGCTGCTTGTGGATTTCCTGTTTACAGAGGCGGTGGAGTGAGCCGGGAGCTTCTCCTGCAGGAACCCTCAGGGCCCTGTGCAACAGGGCAGCGTGAAGCCAAGCACGGAGCCCCCCAGCTGATGTACAGCACAGTGCCGGGGGCAGTGGAGCGAGTCGCCCTTGGCAGGCTGGCGTCTGGCCAAGATGAGGCTGGCAGGACCAGAGCCCTCCCTTTCCCAGGCTCCCCACACACAGGGCTGGGAGCTGGGGCTGGCCAGGAGCAGTGGCCCTGGCCCTCTGCCAGCCTGTTGACGCCTGGCCTTGCACTCTTTTCCATTTGGTAAAGGCTGCCTGCTCCATAGCCACAGTCAGGAAATGCTGCCTCAGCAGCTCTCAGTCCCGCTTCCCACTAGGGGGGTGCAAGGAAGACAACCCCCCGAATATCAAGGAATGGGTGGCAGTAAGACCTCACTGTGGGGAGCAGCTCCATGCACCAACCTAGGAGATAGTGGCTCCTGCTTATTCACAGGCTGCAGCAGGACTGGCTGGCTGCAATGCCTGGACACATCCAGCCTCACGCTCCAGCACTGGGAATGCCCCAGGGACAGCTAGCCAAGCAGGGTGGCTATGGGAGCAGCGAGGGGCTGTCACACTGCATGGCCCCACAGAGCACCCGCAATCCCCTGTGGGGAGTTGGCAGGGTGGAGCCGGCAGCTCTTAGAGATGGCTGCCAGCCCTACAGCTGCCAGCCCTACAGCCGCCTCCGCCCCAGGATCACCTTTTCTACAGACACCTTGTCCCTTGCCAAACCACCCAATGGGGAACTGGAGCTGGTGCCCACAGGGCAATGCGCTGCCTGCAGCATCAGCCTCACTGCACCGATAGATGTTTTTTTCCCAGGGAATCACCCCAAAAGTGGGTCAGAACTGCCCGGATGGACACTTGGGAACATGAGCTGTCCCGGCAGCTCCCAGTGACCGGGGAACCCGATCTGAGGCTGCAGGAAGGGGCCATTTCCTCCGCACACAGACCGAGTGACAACAACCCGGGTACCGCACCCAGCTCTGCCGCTCCTGATATGGTGAGAATGTTGAATGAGTGGGCATAGGAAACAAAAAGAAAGGAAGAAAACAGAAAGCTCCAACAACTAAAAAGACGAATCAGTAAAAAGCTGCAGCTTGGGTATGCCACCCCGCTGCCAAAATGGAAATTTTGGCCTGAGGCAGTGTGAAGGGGTGGCTCTTCCCCACGAAGGGACAGAGCTAAAGCTCTGCGGCCCGAACGGCAGAGTCCGCTGGAAGCCAGACAAGAGCCTGGGCGTGGGATGCTGAGCTGTGCACGCCAGCCTCCGAGGGAAGGGATCCTTTCCCAGGAGGCACCCGATCCCAAGGCAGGGCTGGCCACTGCCCGCTCCCAGCGCCCGGCCAGCCGGGAAGCCCTGGGGAGCCCCGCTGCGCGCAGCATCTTCTCTCGCCAGACCGACGGAGGAGTGAGGCGGCTGGCCAAGGCTGCCCGCAGGCAGGGACTGCCCCGAGCTCTCTGCCCCGGGGCTCTCGCCAGCTGGGTGGCAGCACCCCTCGGCTCCCCGGGGGACCTGCCGGCGCTCCTGCGCCCCGGGGGCAGCCAGCCCGGCTACCTGGGCTCAGGGGGGCCGGGGCCGACCTGCCGGAAGGGATGTCGGCAGCGGGGCCAGAGCTGGCGGGGCATCCCGAGGAGCTGCCGGGGTGCCCCCCGCCCTCCTCTTCCCATCCCCGCGGCCCTTACCCGCTCCCGGGCCTGCCGCTCGGCATCGGCCTCCCGCTGCAGGTGCTCGGCGCGCTCCTCAGCCTCGTCGGCCACCTGCTGCAGGCTTTGGATCTTCTTCTTGACGGCATCGATGGAGCTGGCGCTGGCCATGGCGGGGGCTGCCGGCGGGGAGGCCACACCGCCGAGCCCTTTGTGGAATCCGCCCGGCTCGGGCAGGAAGCGCTCAGACAGCGGCCGCTCCCGCCGCCCGCCCTGCCTCCATCCCTTCCTGCTCCTCCTCCTCCTCCTCCTCCTGCTGTTGCTGCTGCTACTGCTACTGCTGCCTCCGACCGACCTGCTCCGCCGCTCCCCCGGGCTAGGCGTGCGGTGCTCACCCACAGCAGGAGAGAGTTCCCATGCCGGGAGAGATGCACAGTGCCCCTCATCCCAAACAGGACAGAGGGTGCCCTCGGGAAGGGTGCGTGGTCCTCCCCAGGCTTTGGTCACTGTCTCTACATCCCCGCCAAGGCAAGATGCCCAGTTGCTTCTGGGCAGGGCACACTGTCCCCCCACCCTAGGTCAGCACGCATGGTCCCAGGCAGATGCATGGTCCTCACTGAAAAGGTACATGGTACCCCAGACAGGACACACAGTGGCCCCAAGGCAGGGCACACACTTCTCTTCATGGCCGGGAGACATGCTGCCCCCCAGGCAGGGGTGCATAGTCACAATGAAATACCCCAAAGCAATGGAGAGGACCCCGGGGAAACACACTTCCAGCAGTCCAGAAAGTCTATGAGTCCTGTGTGAGCCTCCATGGCCACAGGAGCAATATACCCATGTGTGCTCCCCAGGTGCTGCCCTCCCCAGCCACTGCTGCAGAGCTAAGGAGGGTTGTGGACCTTTTCCTTATGGAAGTCAGTAAGAGGCATGAGCAGAGCCTGTTCCTGGGCGTCCTCCAGGGGTATGTGGGCTGCAGCCAGGTGTCCAGCATCCATCACATTCAGTCCCTTGGTATCTGCTCCCCAATGTGAGGACCTGTCCTGCAACCCCACAGAGACTCATGGGGCCCATGGAGACCCTGGCACCTCCTGCCCTGGGGACTGTGCCCTATGGGGGAGGTCAAACCTCCAGTTCCTGGCTCTCCATCGTGGCTGGGGCACATGTCTTGATCCATCAGAAGAAGTTGGAGCTGCTGGCACTCAATCCTCCCTTAAGATGTACTGACAGCTCCCTGGCTGCACTTCACACCTGCCTCCAGGAATGCCATTTCCCAGGCTGACCTCACCAGCTGGCGTCAGCTCCAGGGCCAGGGGTCCTGGGGGTGACTCAGCCACACTGCTATCTGCACCTTGCAGATCCATGTCCCCTTGCCAAGAGGCAGCGGAAGAGGCGGTACTATGGGTCTCCTGGGAGCGCACAGCCTTGGGCTTGGCCTTGGGCCCAGCTGGTACTGCCCCTTCCCAGTCAGAGGCCTGGATGTCAGAAATGCACAAACCAGGACATGGGGGCCCGGAGCAGAAATAAGGGTTCCTGGCAGCAGTGGGACAGGGATGAGCCAGCTGCAGGCAGAAGGGGGACAGGTTGGGGGGCAGCCACCCTGATCCCCCAGTAGCCAGGCTAGCTGCCTCCTGCTGTGGCCCCACCCCGAGATGCAGTCACTTCCCAGCAGAGTCCAGTTCCCTCCCACCAGCTCAGGGAATCACCAAATAAGAGCAAAGTATTGCCTGGGGAAAGCAGCTGGGGCGGGAACACTACTGAAGCTTTTGGGATCATGGCCTGGGAGCGGCAGAGTTTCCCGAAGGCCCCTCCGGGGTGGCTGGGGACAGGCCAATGCTGGGGATGTGGGGCGATGGAGAAGGCTGTTCTGGCCTAAACCTGCTGTCCCAGCTGCCCTGTTTCCAGCAGCCCTTGCCCATCCTGACCTGTGCACCTTGGGCTGTCCCTCCTGGGGACAAGAGGTTCTAGGACCACGGTGGGCTCCCAGAGCTGCTGGGAAGCTTTGTGGAGTTGCCTGATCAAGAATTAGGCATTCCCTGCTCCATACACTATCTGACACCTCTCCAAGTGCCTGGGGCAAAGTATTTGCACTGTTTAGTTCAGTCCCCATGGCCTTCGTGCCGACCATCCAGTGCCAGCAGCAGGGCCATACTGAGGTGGGTGTTTATTCTTTTACAGCATTGACATTTTTGCCAAGAGCAGGAGGCTGCCTGGATCACTGGTATGAGCCTGTGCCATCTGAGGAATTGGGACACTGTGCTCACAGGCACCCACTGTCCTGGCAGCCAGGGAGGACAGGGAGGTGCCTGGGGTGGATGTTCTCTGGGGGTCCACCCAACGCTTCCTCTGCTGGAAGCAGGAGCTGTGCTGCACCTCACACCAGGGAGGAGGTGACACCAGCGCTGACACTTAGAGCTGGCAGCACATTCAGGTACCTGGTGTGAAGGGGTGACTCCAGAGCCCAACACATGGT
The DNA here is from genome assembly GCA_013397075.1 of Rhabdornis inornatus. NCBI lineage: Eukaryota > Metazoa > Chordata > Aves > Passeriformes > Rhabdornithidae > Rhabdornis > Rhabdornis inornatus. The sequence continues at coordinate 75,884 of VWZS01001858.1, read as the reverse complement.
GCGGCATGTCCAGGCTTTGGCATGGACCTGGGAGGGCTGTGCTGGTGATGGAGCCCTAGCCCTGCTGCAGCCAGCCTCCAGCCTGACATTGCTCCTTCACCACGGCTCCTGCTCCGGCCCTTCCCTGGTGGCTCTCTTCTGGTGTATATTCTGGAGTCGACTCTCCATGCTGAAGCCCACAGATTTGCCAAACTGCTGTGGACCAAGAGCAGGGAAACACCCTCTCTGCCCAGGATGGCATCACACAGCCCACTGGCAGCAGCAAACTACTCCCCACCCCACAGCTGACATCTGCCCAGTACCACTGTGTCTTGGGGTGACTTTATAATGCTTATATATCCCAAATCATCTGTTCTGTTGGTGTTAAATATTGAGTTCTGCAGTTTTAAGACTGGTTCCAGGAGTGAAGGGGGAGAGAAGAGATGCAGAGTTTGTTACCACAGACTGCGCTCACTCCCCCACATCCTTCACACTGACTGTGTCGTCTGCAGTGAGCAGCAGGAGAGAGCTCTCCTTTACTTTTAGTTAGTTTTTCTGGCTTGCTGAGGCAAAGAAGCTCCATAAACTGTGGTTGTTCTTTTTTTCCCCCCTTTTTCTTAAAATTGTTCGAACCTGCTCTGAACTGAAAACCCAAGGGAGCACTGGGAGCTCACCAGTGGCTCACCGGGCCTGGCCTGGGCTGCGGCATTTCCCAGCACTGGAGGGACTGAGAACAGCCTGAGTGAGTTGGGCTGCAACCCACCAAAGGGACTCTTCTGTATTTGTCATCTCTTCAGAGTGAAGTTTTGCTGTTTAGTATTGTTCATTTTTGTGCTGGGAAATGCTTTGCCTGTTAAATAAACAGGTTTTTTTCCACTTCTCTCCAAGAAAATATTTCTTTGAACCAGTTAAGGGAGGGACTGCTTGAATCTGTTTCCTAGAGAGACCCCATTCAAAAGTTTCCTCCCAAATTTGCCCTAAACCAGGATACACTCTTTGCCCCTTCCTCTGAGCCCTGCACTGTGAACGTCACATCCAGTCTCAGCCACTCTCAACTGGGTTTGCCCTGTCTCTCACCAGCACAGAACAAATTTGATCAGTGTGAGCCCCACTGCACACAGCAACCACCTTGCCCAGCTTGACATGCCTGCCCCCTGTCAGGTTGAATGTGCCCTTCAGAAGATTTTCAATGTTTTAAAGGAGAGTCATCTGTAGGATCAGCAAAGAGGTCTGAGGAGACCCCTGGCTGCTGCCCAGGGGCTCTGGGCTGCCACAGGACTGGTGTTGCCATTGTTTGTCCTTGTCCGCTCACCCCTGTCCTTGGCGGCAGCCTCAGAGATTTGACACATCTCCCCCATTTAGCTCCGTAAACCAGCTGGGATTGAATTTTTTGTTCTCAATCCTGAAAAGCCTAGCCATGCCCTGCTGGCTGTTCTCCAGACGGCTCTCCTTTAGCTTCTCCTCCAGTTTCCAGGGTTGGTTTTCATCAAAGAGGGGCTGGCTATCAAAAGGAGGATTTATTTATAGGGTGTCAAATACCCTGTGTGGCACCACAGGTCGTTATACCCCATTCCCAAGCGGCCCCGTGGCCGCACACAGCTGTTCCACCCTTCATCCTGGCCAGGCACAAGCCAATTTCAACACCTTTGTAACATCTCCCCAGAGGGATCTATTTCCCAGGAGAAACATCAGTCATGGCACTAAATAAAACTCTTCCTGGCTTTGCCCTTCTCAGGGTACGAAGTAGCACACTGGACCCCAAATCCCCCTCCACACACCCCAAGGCATTCTTCCTTGCAGCCAGCACTCAGCAGCTAACCACAACAAGAGATTTTTTCCCTTTATCTGCTCTACCACAGTTTAGCAAACAGCTTTCCTACAAGCATTGAGGAGGTGCGTGCCTGGGGACTTGTGGCACATCTTGGGACACTTGGATCCCTGTAAGCTTTGGAGAGCCAGGCTGTAGGCTACCCACAAAGTTCAAGACAGGACCAGCAACCAACACTGCTCACCACAGCTGGCCTGGCCCCCGCATCCCACACAGGACCCATCAGCCCAGTTCAGTGTCAACATTGAAGGAATGGGATCCTGACAGTCTTCCCCTCGGATGCCTTCCATATAAGGGCCCCCTCTTCCTTTAGCCCCCCCGAGGTCCACAGCCTGTGCAGGGGAGGAGCTGCTGGCTTGCCTACTTACATCTGTAGCTTTCTTCTCTGCCTGCTCCAGCTTCTCCTGGGCCTCCTTGACAGACTCGGAGTACTTCTCCACCTCATCCTCAGTGCCCTTCAGCTTCTTCTGCAGGCCCTGCTGTTCCTCTTCCAGCTGGGGAAAGGACAAAGGGTGGGGGGGTCAGGGGAGATGGTGGTGTCAGCAAGGCTGGAAGGAGATCTGCCCTCCCATTCTCCTCCTGGGGACACTCTGTCTGTGGGGAGCACAGCAGGAAAACATGGACATGTCCTCTGACAACTTTGGGTCTACGCTTCCTTGGGGGGCTCTTGGTGTAGAGCAGCCCCCTGGAACCCCATCATCCCTGAGCCTGGTGGAGGTAAGGGGGTGGTGGTATCCTTCCTTGCATAGGGGACTGGGGAGCTCCTGACTTGGGCGTACAGCTCTGGGGGACACCAATCTGTGTTCTCATCTCTTTGTGGCTGCGGTGGGAGTACACAGTCCCCAGGGCTCTCCCTGGCACAGGGATAGGGAGGAGAAACTGGGGTGTCCCACTGAGGTAAGACATGTTTAGGGGTACCAGCATAAGGGGTCAAGGAAAAGAGACTGAAGTGTTGGTTCCTGGGGACAGATCCACATGGGGTGATGTCCCTGGGCACACAGAGAGGTGAGGTCTCAAGGGCTGGCATCCACAAGCAGGACACCCAGTGGGGCCAGGACATGGTTAGGACAGGAGACTCCGAGCTGGACAAACAGTGTGGGGAGATCAATATGGGGATTGTGTGATCCTACAGAGTGAAGTGTCCCCAGGACGACCAGTGGGATGGAATCCCCAGGGCTGGGCACCCAGCGGGATGGGGTTTCCAGGACTGGACAGCCGTAGGGTGGAGGGTCCCCATGCTGAACAGCGTCCTGGGGCTGGACACCCCTGGAGTGGAGGGTACCGAGGTAATGCCAGGGAAGCCCGTGGGACACCCACCTGCTTGCAGCGATCCTCCGCCTGCTTCTTGTCAGCCTCCGCTTGCTCGGCGCGGTCGATGGCGTTCTCCTTGTCCAATTTCAGCATCTGCATCTTCTTCTTGATGGCCTCCATGGTGGCGGGGTGTCGGCGGCGAGGCGCGGGGCGGCAGAGGGACGCGGAGCACCGGGAGCAGCGGGAGCACCGGGAGCGGAGGTAGCACCGGCACTGCGTTCCCCGCCCCGCCGAGCTGCCTAAAAGCTGGGGAGGGGCCGTTCCGGGCGGGGGCTGCCCCGGTACCTCCCCCGCCGCCCGCCAGCACCTTTTAGGGACTGGCTCGCCACCGGCCCTCGCACCGAGCGGGGCGGGGGGGCGGCTACCCTGCGGGCATCACCGGAGCCCTAGCGCTCGGCACCCACCGGGGCACAGGGCGGGGGACACCCCGGGTCACTGCGCTAGGGACAGTCCGGGGGTACTGGGCAAGGGACGCCCCGGGATACTGTGCTATGGATACCCTGGTGGCACTGGGTGATGGACACCCCGGGGCAACGCTGTGGTGGTACCCCTGTGACACTGGATGAGGGACACTCCGTAGCACTGTGCTAGGGGTACCCCAGTGTCACGGTGCAAGGGACATCCTGGGGCACTGAGGACCGGTACCCTGGTGGCAGTGGCTCCAATTAGAGCTGTCCTCATGCTACTGCCCTAGGTACACCACATTCCCTATCACAGGACCCTGGGGCCTGAGGGACCCTGCTTGCTGGCACTGGTTTGGGGACACCTCAAGGGCTGGCATGGCACTTGGGAACACCAATGTGCTGGCACTGAAGTGTAGGGGACACACTCAGGCTGTGATTGCACTGAGGAACATGTTTGGCTGGCATTGCCCACATGGGGAAAATCTCCCAGGAGAGGAGTGAGCAGAGCCCCTGACTTTCCCATCCAGCTGCTGGTGGGGCGGGAGGGCCAGAGCTCTACGCAAACTCCTTCCTTCTGTCTTGCACCTTGGTGCCACTGTCCCTGGCACCCACAACGATACCTGTCACATGCACAGTCCGCAGAGTGGCATTTTACAGTGACACAGGGTGTACAGGCAGCTCACTGCCCCTCTTCATCTTTCTGCTCTAAATAAACCGTATTCCACAGGCAAAAAAATGCAAACCCTTCAAATCCCAGCTCCTCCAAAAATAACCTGTACTTTAATAACGATCGTAAATGCTTCTGGCACATTCCCAGCTGCAGGGTGGGCTGTGGGTCGGGGGGGCTGGAAGGAGCTGGCAGACAGGCCATGGGAGCTGTGTGGCACGTGTGGAAGGCTGGGATGGGATGGGGACAGGAGGGGTGCATAGGCTCCCCCAGCCCATTGCCCCTGGGCTGCAGCCAGCCCTTGCTTGATGCAACTTCTCGGCACTAGTGCTCCAAGAAGAGAGGAACAAAAAGTTTTTGATAGCTGGAGAAAGTGTCTTTTAGGATGGTGTCAGGAGAAAGTGTCAGGCCTGCATGGTGGAGGGCATAGGAAGATCGGGAGCAGTCAAGGACCAACAGGCTGCTGGCTCCGCGGGGAAAGCAGAAGGGCCATGCTGGACTCTGGAGAGCAGCTATTAGTACTGATGAATTAGGCACATATTTGGACAAGGAGACTCTGTAACTGCCAGTGTGTGGCTTCTGAGGGGAGGAGGAAGATTCATCTCCCATCATTCCTGGAAGAGAATAATTGTTTTTCTGCGAGATGTTTCAGCCTGGAGCAACTTCATGGGCTTGAGCAACTTCATGTGCTCAGTGCATGGGGCAAAGATGATGATGGGCATGGTGCAAGCAGCAAGGAAATTGCCCGGAGCCAGGGCAGCCCTTAGATGTGCCCCCAAAGGATGCTGTTGTCCCTCTCTGTCCCTCTCTGCCCCCCTCTTCCCCTCACCCCGCTTTGCTCCAGGCATCATAGCTGTGTCTGATGGACACTCCTGGAATCATAGGGGAGCCAAGGTCCATGACTCTGCCCTTAAGCCTGTCCTCTGTGGTAACCTGTGGGACAATGGGGTGCAGAGAGGTGTGGGTGCACATTGCTGCCCTATGACTGAGCTTGTCCTGGGCTAAGGCCTCCAAGCAAGGATGGCAATCCCCTCCATATTCCACACTAGGATCAGACCTTACTCCCAAGGAAAGGCTTGTCCTGACAACTAATGGGACCTTTCCAGGTGCAATCTGTGCTGCAGCCCCATCCCTGGGCTCCCCAAGAAGCTGGGACATGGTTTGCCCATTAACCTTCAACTTAGCTGAATTTGGATCCTGCAGAGACCTGGCACCTTATGACTGTGTCATCCCAGCTTCAAACTTCTGTATGTGCTTTCCTGAACCTGCCTGCCAAAATAACCCTTTGATCAGTATGTGAGATTGAGGGGTAGTGGTTAATCACACCCCCATGTTCCTCCCCTGTGTTTATCCCACCACCTCTTGCTGGTACCCAAGCCCATGCTCTGTCCCCAGGATGCCAGGATGAGGCCAGAGCTGTGCCCGCTCGCTGTCCTTGCTGGAAACTCTGAAGGGCCCCATGTCCAAGGCGGTACCTGGGTGAGAGCCTGGTGCTGGGTCAGACCAGCGCAGATTGTCAGGGGACAGCTGGGAGGACTGGGATGCCTGCAAGAGCCACAAATCCACCCTGGAGCGTGGCCAGGGTTAAGTGTCTTAGGAGAAACAGCCCCTCCACACCCCCAGGGACGTGACTGCAAGGGGATGGGGGTTTCTGTCCGGGATACTGCAGGATGCTGCCCCTGCCACTGATGATGATGTAGCTCACACTACCAGGAACAGCCCCAGAGCCAAAGGACACATGCCAACCCGCCCCGGCCCCTGTTGCACCCTGCAATGTCCCTGTTGCACCCCACATCACCCGCGTCTGCCCTGCCACTGCTTAGGCCCCCCAAATCCCTGCTGAGTGACAGGGTGAGAACAGGTGGGGACACACTGGGGCAGCTGCTGCCCGCACAGGTTGGCTCTGGGGGGCTATTTCAGGGCATGAGATCAACGCTGGCAGCCGGGAAGGCTCCGGCCACATTCCCAGACCCACACCACACCAGACTGTTGCTTCTCCACTGATGGGCCACCAGTGACTATGGGGTGGGAGATGCCCCATCTGCACCCCTACTGCACTCCACCCAGAAGTATATTTGGCTGGTAGGAGGAATGGGGCCAGGAGCTGAGCTTCACACACAAATACTCCCCCTGCCTTCCCTGAAGCCCAAATCCCCCAGAAACAAAATCCCCAAGATCCCCTCCTGCAGTGGTGGCCCCCCAGCAGCACCTGCGAGGCCAGCACATGGCTGGCAGCAGGGGTCCGGCCTGCCGGGTGCCTGGGGCTGGACGTGCCTCAAATATTTTCCATGCTGTATAAGCACCCGTGGTACACTCCCCCCTCCCTTTGCTGGGAGGGAAGGCGCCCAGGCCCCCCTGCCCTCCCCGTCTCCTGGAGAGGCCCGTTGATACCCAGTTGGCAAGAAAGCAGGAAAACCAGATTTTATTGATGAATGCGTCCTTCTGAGGAGATACTGGCATCCCCCACCCCACCCCGGAGGCTTGGAGGAGAGCTGGTTTCCTTCAATCTTTAATATAGGATGCTTAAAGTATCAAAATGGTGAGAAAAGCCTCAGCGAGTGCCAAGGGGAAGGGACGGGGGTCCCGGAGCCAAGGAGGGGTGGGATGCTGGGCTACGGGACCCCGGCAAGAGCTGGGTGTTAGTGGGAAGGGCATAAGCTGGCAGGGAAATAAATGAACTTTGAAAGCTGCAGGCTCAATATTAGAGAAATGGAAAAGTTACAAAAATACTGCAGATCTTGGAAAACAATGCAGGCACTTGGGAAGAAGGAGGAAGGCAGAGCTGGCTGGGGCCACAGTTGGGGGGAAGCCCTGCAGGAAGGCAAAACACAGCTCTGGGGGTGAACTCATCACATCATCCCCCATCCTGAGTGGAGGCACTGTGGCTTCCAGCCCTGCTGCTCCCCAGAGGGGCCTGGGCTGAAGAAAATACTCATGCGGTGGACTCAGGGCCTTCCAGGGTAGCTGTTGAGGAAGATTCAGCCAGCAATAAGGCATTGGAGGTGAAAGGCAGTTCCACGTGAGAACTCAGCGAGGGGTGGCTGCTCCCTGCATGCCATTGCATAGGAGAGGGCAAGCCACCCTTCTGTCCCCATCCCGCGTGGAGGAGAGAGAAAAAAGGGGCACGAGAGGGAAGGAAGAAGGCACAAGTAAATATCCCCTTGCAATGGAGAGCTCTGTGGGCCCGCACCCCGGGGCTGGCGGGTGAGCCCTGAGCCAGTGCAGCCCCGGCTCCCACCCCAACCGAGTCCCTCCGAGCGCTCTGATTGTGCCTTGGGTGTGCATGGGAAGGTGGGCTGGGCAGCAAAGCAGAGTTGCTGGTGTGGCACCAGCTTGGAGGGGCAGCTGAGTCAGTCCCATTGTTCTGGGTGCGGGCAGAGCTCTGGTCTAGCCCAGACAGCCCTTCGCTTGTGGCAGGTCGTCTTAAATAGGAGCAGGCAGTGGGCAGGTGGGCAGGCAGCAGTCTGTGCGGTGAGCGGAGGGTGTGCGGCTCAGTTCTGCTCCTCGTCTCGCAGCTCCGAGGGCAGGAACTTATACTGCTGCTGCCGGATCATTGCCAGCTTCTTCCGTGCCTCCTCCAGCTCCCGCTCCTTGCGCAGCATCTCCTCCTGGGCGGCGATAATCTGCCAGGAGAGAGCCCCGGGGTCACAGCTGCCTCCCACAGGGATGGCCAGAGCCTCTGCCACAGCAATGTCAACCCCAGAGCCAGGTTCTCTGGCCGATGCTTCCCTCCCATCACAGCCACTGCCTCACTGGCATGAGGGCTGTTTTGTCCCTGGGGTTGGGAGCATGGTACTCTGGACATTAAGCAGAACAACACAGCTTCTGGGCTCAGCCCCAAGTGCTATGTAGAGGGTCTCAGCTGCAGGGAGCCAGCACTGGTACTGTGGCACCCCACACTAGGTAGATCTCACCCTCTACCCACTTTTTCCATGTGTCACAGATGCTGGGATACTCTGGGCTCTGCACCAGGGAGAAGCCAGGCCTTTACCCTCCTGGGAGTATGCACCATCACCCACTCCTACTTGTGGCAGGATAAGGTGAGGCCTTGTTTTTTATCTGGTGCTCCGTGGGATGGGTGAACCTACAGTATTTTTGTGAGGCTCTCTCAAGACATGACCTGTGCTGGTGGATGGTAGGACATNCCCCAGGCTGGGCAGCAGGCATGACCAGCAGCCAGGAGTGCTGGGAGCTGCAGGCAGGGATTCCTTTACATGGCTCGCTGCCTTGTTACCCGCTCATGACCATTTCAGGCACTTTCAGGCTCTGGCTCCTCTCTGAGCAGTGGGGCAGGGACTGAGAGGCAGCTCTGCTGCCTCTCCCCAACCCTTGGCCCTAGTGCTGAGACCCCATGTTAACCCCCCAACACATGGGCATTAACCTCTTGTGTGCCATGGCCTCTGAGGATTAATGGTGCTACAGAACATTCCCCCCACACATTAACCTCTTGAATGCCAGTGAGGAAGTGCACCCATTTCAGGTATTCCTGTGCCAGGTCTTTGTTCCTGAATGCTGCCAGGCTGATCAGCCCAACATCACTCACATGGCTGGCACACAGCTAGCAGTGAAATCCAAGCAACCTGGAGCCTGTGTTCCAATGAACTTCCCACTGATGGCATACAGGCAGGGAGCACGAGCTCCNCTGAGACTGGCACACACAGGTTTTGGTGGCACTTAGAGCTACTCCTGCCCTGTTGGAGCAGCCTTACTCCTCACCTGTGCAATTCCTCCGACCATCTTCTCCTTCACCACCACTGTTTCATCATGGTCCTGGAAGGCAGCTGCCTTCTGTGCTGCCTTCACCAGATTGTCTGATGCCCTCTTCACGGCATTTCCAGCGGCCTGCAGCAGGGAGGAGAGTGTCAGTGNAGGAAGTGCACCCATTTCAGGTATTCCTGTGCCAGGTCTTTGTTCCTGAATGCTGCCAGGCTGATCAGCCCAACATCACTCACATGGCTGGCACACAGCTAGCAGTGAAATCCAAGCAACCTGGAGCCTGTGTTCCAATGAACTTCCCACTGATGGCATACAGGCAGGGAGCACGAGCTCCGGAGAGCATACATATGCCCTCACTGTACTCCCAGCCACCCTTCAAACAATAGGGGCTGAAGAGACAGCCAAGGACTCACCTGGAGCCGCTTCATGGCCTCTGAGTCGTGGTCAGCCTTCACCTTGCAGGCCACCAGAAGCTGGGCTGTGGAAGCAGCCACCTGCTTGGCAGAGGAGATGAGCTTCTCCTCACTGGCATGGCCCTGCACTGCAGCGTTGGCGGCTTCGCACAGGTTGTTGGTGGCGGCAGCCACCATGCGTGCCTGTGGCAAGAGAGGCTGTCAGGGGAGGTACAGGAGCCCTGATTGGCTCCAAGGAGGTTGTGGGGTGTGGGATGGAAAGAACCAGCTTCCACAACATGTGGGAGAGGGAGGAACACTGAGGACAAGCAAAAGGACAGAGTATCCTCATGTTTGCAGCAGGAGTCAAGAGGAAAGTTTCCCCCTCAACCCCTCCACATGACCTTGATACTCACAGCTGAAATGAGACCCTGGGACCACTGTCCATCATCCACTGCATTGGCTGGGATGGCGCCCACCTAAAAAGAAAGAAGGGAGAAGTAAGGATTACCATCCTGCACACCTCTTGTCACAGGCATGAGGGTTACAAGCAGTCCCAGAAGAAGGGAGAACCCTTCTCTACATTTTCTTCTTTACCCCTCTTACGGCCTTACTTTTCCTTGGGCCACTAATTCCCGCTGAGCTGCTGAGGCTGCCTTCACCAGGGCACTCGTGGCTGCAGCAATGGATTTGGCAGCTTCCAGGATCTGCTCCTCAAAGTTCAGGCTCTCATCTGCTTGCTGTGGGCAAAAGCAGAGTGAGTCCCAAGCAGGAGTGCTGGGACAGATGGAGCAGAACAGAAAGATGGCTGCAGGAGGCTGAGCAGAAACATATAAAGCTGGATTAAGGGCTGTGGGGTGCAGCAGGGCATGGGCTACCCAAGGAAAGTCCAGCTGGGGATGTGGGAGGTAGCAGGAGTACAGGAAGAGGGACCAGCTGTCAGACGGGGCTTCAAACCTGGCTAAAGCACAGGCAGGAGAGTCCCAGCCCATCCCAAGCTGAGTACAAAGGCCAGACAAGGCTCAGCACTGCTACCTTGGGCTTGGCTCTTGGTTTCAGCTGCTCCAGCTTCTTGGCTGCAGCCTCAATGGCAGCTGCTGCCCCCAGCAGCTCATTCTCAGCGATGACAGTGGGGTCTTCTGGATCAACCCACTCTGTCCCTAGGAACATGGGGAAACCAGGCAGGTTACACCTGCATGCAGCCTCATTTCTGAGTTTTCCTGCCTCCTCTAGCAGCTGCTGAGCCCTCCACCTTAATCCCAGCCCTCAGTCCTGCCCCTCTGAGCAGGATCTTTCCTTACCTTTCATGGCCTCGGCTGCCTGGATGAGCTCGGTGACAGCGCTGGCCACGCGCTTGGAGTAGCCTGCCAGCTGCTGCTTCAGCTCGTGGGTCGGCTTCTGCAGGATCTGGGGGGAAGGAGCGGATGTAAGCACCTGGAAAAGGGGAACTTCATAGGTCTTTTTGGGGTGCACTCCCCAGGGAAGTAGGGTGGGATTCCCCAGCCCCCTCCCACATGTGTACACATCAGGCACTGTCTGAGATGCCTTCTCAAGTGACTCTGGCTATTCTCTTTGTGCCCCAAGATAGGATGAGCTTCCCCAGGGCCCTCCTGCATCCACAGCTTCTGGGACATCTTACAGACACAAGACCCTCAGCACAAGCCTTTCTGCACTCCGCAGCTACCCACACCAAGATTTCTCCCCTGCAAATCATTTCAAGCTCCAGAAGCACATCCCCTTCGCTGTCTGTTTTGGAGGTTTCTTTGCAAACACAAGGTGGGCAAAGGGGCGTACCTGGAGTGACGTCCCAGCCAAGAAGGGCTGGCCCCATCAGGATGAGCTGGCAGGCAGTGCCTTAAGGGTCCTCCTCTGGGTTGGAGGGACACATGCACACACCACAGCACACGTGTGCATGCACACGGGGTGTGTATGCACAAGCAGAGCTCGCTGCTGGCCCAACTTCCACCACACAGGCAGCAGCTGCCCATCAGCTAGAGCAGGGGTGAGTACACAAACACAAACACATGGACCCCAAGGTCCTTGTGGACACACGCAAGTCCCACCCCAGCACTGGGCTGGGCACACAGACACTCCATGAGCAAGGCTCATGCTGAGGTTAGAGACCAGCAGGCACCCCAATGTTGCCTTACTCACCGGCTGACAGAGAGGAGAGAGAAGAGAGAAAAGAAAGCAGTGAACGCCCCAGCCAGGAGGAGGGGAGATAGGGGAAGGTGGTTGCTTCTTGGTGAGGGGTGAATGGCAGCCAAGAGGAGAAGTGGGAACAAAGGATCAGAGATCCTTGGTGGGGAGCTGTGCTCCCATCATTAGCTCTTACTTCAGCCTTGCAGGGCTGGGCAAGATAGGGCACCTGGATGAGGCTCCCACAGCCAGAAGAGCCACCTACACACAGGGTAGCCATGGATCCACTCTCCTCCTCACACCCATTACACCTTATTTCTCCCAACCCTGAATTGCTTCACTGCAGTTTTGAGCCACAGAATCTCTCTGATTTTGGAGGGAGAGACCTATTGTTACCAAATACCAAGTCCCCATGGAAGTTCAAATTCCTACCCCTCCCCAGTGAAATATGCAGGCTTTCCCACTCCTCTGCCGGAAGCCATGTTTTCCAGCCTGAGACAAATAACCCTTATTCTTGAACCCTAACCATACTTGTTCATGCTCTGCAGAAGGCACTGGTTCCCTTGGGGACACAGTGTACAGCAACGACCTTGATGGTGCTGGGGAATGAGGCAGCAGCCCATCTGCCATCTGCCATCTCCCCTCCCATTCCCCTAGATCCTTCCTGCTTGTGGTTTCCCAGAAACCTGCTGTCCTCTGATAAACAGGACCTGTGAGCTTCACTCCTGCCTTCACAGACCAGAGTACTGTGCAGACTGAGGTGAATCATGGCTTTTTCCTGGCCTTGTGTTAGGCCATCCCAGCAGAGTCATCAGAGCAGCATGAGACTCCGAGTACTCAAGCGGCTGGCACACAGTGATGGCTGGTTTGCCCTCATGAGCACATCTAGTCTAAATGCCTTATTATTAAGCCTGGTGTCTGCTCTGACCATGTGTGTAAAACTGCTAAATTATCTCTGTCTGGAGCTGAAGGCACCCTGGAGGCTACAAGCTTACTAAGAGGCATCTCCAGTGAACATTTTAAGGGATGTTCCAATGTATGATAGTCAAAACATCGCACGGCAGCAGGATGGTAACACCCAAAACACAGGGGAATGGCGTGTTCCTGCAAGTAGGCTGACCTCGGGCACTGCCACACTAAGTCATTAGCCTAATCATCTGTTAACAACAGGTCAGCCAGAGAATTTCTACTCAGCACTCCAGCCTTGGCTGCCATGATTCATGTGTGCCTGAAGCATCTCCCAGGCAGACATTTGATCTAGATGCAGAGGATGGAAAACTCACTGCTCCCCTTGGAACTGTACCCCAGTGGTTACCTCCCTTGCATAAAACTACCCTTTGACTTCTCCTCTACTCAGCTTCAATTTCTAGCCATCGATTCCTGCCCACCTCCCCCTGCTGCTGCCAGTGCTGGTTACCCTCTAGGCCCTATGCCTAAGGGGGCTTTCCCTACAGCCTGGGCTCCACCACTTTGTAGCTGGTGATCCCAGACAGCAGACTCCCACTAACCAGCTTAGCGCAATCTTGACACAGAGCTGAATCACTGCCAGTCTTTGCCCTGACCTCAGTTTGAGAGATCTCACAGCACCATGGGTTGAGTGTGCACATCCCCACAGTGCCCCTCACTCCACTTCTGTGGTCTTGCCAAGAATGCAAACTGTTGGAAGGACTTCACTGGATCTTTTCTACCATGCTAGAGGCTTAATTTACTTCTTGTAAACTAATGTTGCTGCTGAAGTCCTTGGGAGGACTCAGTCAGAGGTAGACTGGATCAAAAGGGTGCAGCAGGCGCTTGCAGTCATTATCTTTGCTATGGCAGGCACTCTCCATCTCCCACACATAGTGCTGTGGGCATGACAAGCTTTGTCTTCCCACTGCCTGAAGTCTATTATTCCTACCACTTTTACTGGAAGCTGTCTTTTTACAAGATTATGCTACCGTGTTATTGACTTCCAGCCTCCATCTGTTTGCAGCCAGGTAATCTCCATCTGTTGCTAGGAAAATACCTTTCTTAGAGCCTGTTGAGCTCTCTGACATCTGCTTCCATGGCAGGGGCATGGACACATGCTGTGCCAGCACAGGCAGTGAAAGCGGCTGCGCAAAGGCCTCAGTGGGAAGAGGTGAAGAGCCCAGAGGACCTCGGGGATTTGGGGACCACCCAGGCAATCCATGGTCAGCCTCTGCCCACCCTGGGAACCGGGGTGGGGACACTCACCACCAGCACATGCTCCAGCAGCTCCAGGTAGCCATCAGCACACTCCTTGCCAAAGCGCAGCGCCCGCTGCCGCACGTCCCCGCTCACCTCCGGGTGGTAGGCTGCTTCCTGCAACCCGGACACAGGGAAACCCCGATTCACATCCAGCACCATCCCTGCCTCCACCCACAAATCCATGCTAGAGATCCACACCCACTGCCCGCCCGCCCCACCTTGCAGGAGCGCAGCATGTCCGCGATGGCCCTGCGGCTCAGGTTGGCCGTGGCGATGACATCCTCCTGCCGGCACGAGTTGCCGGCGGCCACTGCTTTGGCTGTGGCCATCGTGATGCCTTTTGTCATGCGGATGAAGTCCTCCGGGGTGGAGACCTTGGCGGGAGGCACCGGGGAGGAGAAGACCTGCGAAGCGAGAGGCAGCGGTGAGCGCAGGGCAGCAGGCAAGCAGCGCGGCAGCCATAGCACCGTGCCCATACTCACCGCCAGCTCCTGGCGGATGTGCTCAATCGTGGCCTCCAGTGCCCGTGTCCCCTTCGTAGCCTCGTCCTCAACAGCCTTCACTGTCTTCAGCAAGGAAGTGACGTTTGTCACCATCACCTATGGAAGGAGAAAGAGAGCCAGGTGAACCCCCACACAAGCTCTGGCCTGTTGCCAGTACCTGTCCTTTCCTTGTGGATTGGTCCAAAACTGCCCCATCTTCATACTCCACTCACACTGCCTCTATTGCTCCTCTGCATGCTGTGTTCCACCTTTTACGTGTCCCTTCCTACCCTTTTGTCCTGACTGCACCCCAGTTGTGCTCCTGTGTCCAATCAGGCAGAAAAAAACCTTCTCCTTCTCTAGCCCCTTCTTCTCATCACAACCAGTACAGACCTTGGCAGAGTTCTTCAGCTGGTAGACAGCAGGGTCATCTCCAGCTTTGCCAGCAGCTGCTTTGGTGGCACCAATTAGGTCTCCAAGTGCCTTGGCCACATCCTTCACAGCATTGATCAGGACCACCTGGGGAGAGTAAGACCAGGGGAATGGCTGAGCTAAAGTCACACTTAGGCTGGGGGTGGTGTGGCTCAGCAATGAGAGACTGGGCACCACAGGTCACACACAGAGTCCACCTCAGCCAGCACCAGCCAAAGCCCAGCCCCCTCTCTCCCCAACTCTTGGGATCCAGCCTGAGCACCACATGACATCTGCATCTCTCAACCCCTCCAAGCAAGCTACCAGCAGCCTCCACTCAGCCCACACACCCAATCACACCTGGGTTTCTGGGTCTTCAGATCCCAGGCTGGCAGCACCCAGCTTCACCACCTCTGCCAGGCGGGTGATGGTGGACACAGAGGACTGGGCAGCTTGGGCTAGCTTCTCCTGGCTGGCCGTGGCGTTCTGCACCAACACCTTGGTGTCCTCCACCAGTGCCTTGGCTGTCTTCAAGATGCCCTCCCTGGAGAGAAAAAGTGTGTCAGGGAGGACACAGCCCTCTGCTGCACACGTGATCCTTGGGGTATAGAGAGACTAAGGATCCTGGGGTACAGAAAGACTGTGGATCTCAGGGTACAGAGAGACTGTGGATCCTGGTTTTTCCATGTACAAGCTGGAGTTTTGGGAAATGAGCCAGCACAACCTGAGCTGGAAGCTCTCCTCGCAGCTGGTTCACAGCTCAGAAAGACCACAGGAAAAGCTTGACACCCCTGTCTCTGTCTGAGCAGAGGCTGGACACGGTGCCTGGGTACCTGTGGTCAGCAAAGGTCTCAGAGTTCTCCCGGTTGAGGGTTCCTGCTGTAGCAAACATGATGGTGGTGTCAAGGTCAGCGATGATGCCGGAGACAGCACTGGCTGCTGTGATGCAAGCTTGTGTCCCACGGTTCCCAGCCTGAAGAGCTGCCAGCACATGAGACACCTGTGGGGTACAAGTAAAGTGACTGGGAGAGCAGAGCAGGTTCAGGGAATCCTCACTACACACACCGCCAACAACCCCCAAGGGCGGAGCTGCTCCCATTCCACTGGGAATATTTTGGTCTGCACATCCCTTCTTAGCTTTCAGTTATTTATTCTTACTTTGCATCTATCATGTTTGGTGGCCTAAGAGATCCTGGATTCTGCTAGTTTTCAAATTACTAAGATTTGCAGATGCCAGGCACAATTGACAAGTGTTTACTTTTGCGTTTTTCCTTACAAGCACTGCTGCTCTATCTTTATCAACTGGACTTTTTAAGCCACGTTTTTGTCTGCTCTTCAGAAGTGTGCCCATTAGATTGGCTTGATGGACAGGATGCTAGCAAAAGGCGAAGGGGAGACTGATCACTGAGTATGAGCTGCAAGCATTGCTGCAGATGCTTTGCCTAACTGCAAAAACTCATCTAGAGAGCCCTGGCCCATCACCAGTATGTAGGTCAGTTTCCCCAGGCAGGCTGCAACACCCAGACATCACACTCACGCACCACAAGCACCAGCTGCTGTTATAGTGTCTGCAGAGGCGGATTCATCCTCCACCCCATCATCTGGGCAGGGGGAGTGTGGCCAAGAGAGCCACAGAATCCAACAGGACCAGGAAAGAACCCGGCATGGTGGCTCCAAGGGAACACGGCTGAATCCAGCATCCCTCCCAACATCACCATGCTCATCATCAAACCTCCCTCTTGACCACCTACCTTCTCAGAAACCTTGCGTGCACTCTCTATCAGCTCCTTCTTGGTGTAGGCATCGCTGGGGCTGCACTGCAGGGCTCCAGCCTTGGTGACCAGGGCAGCACAGCCATGACCCAGCTCCTGCACCCGGCGCTTGATGTGGGAGCCGATCTGCAGAGGAATGTGTGTGTCACAGAGTCAGCAGGGAACTAAGCCCTGCATCTGCGATACCCACTGGGAAACACCCACTACCCAGCTCCTCTTTCCCAATCCTCCCACTCAGGAGAAGGAAAAAGGAAACACAGCTTCGCTCCTTGTTTCTATGCCATGTTTCAGGGGAGGTGTGAAAGCTGCCTGCCCCCAGCTCCAATGGGAGGTTCAAGTGTCCCTGTTCTCTGTTCTCACGCCCCAACAGCCTCTGCTCTGCCTCAGAGCACACTCCAGCACTTCGCCCAGGCTCGCACCTCCTCGTTCTCAGCAGTGAGGGCAGCCGGCTTGGCCTCTTGTGCCAGCTGCCCATAGTCATGGGTGAGTTGGTTGGCCAGTATGCCCAGCTCATCTGGGTTGGTGGTGGATTTGGTGACCTGTTGATGGAAGAAGAGCAGGAGTTGGACAGGGCAAGGAGGGCAGTAGCCTGACTGAGTGGCAGACAGTGCATTCTACAGTGATAGGTTTGCTTGCACCCACCATTTCCTGCACAGTCACCGCAATAGCCTTGGCTGTCTTCACCATTGTGGTCTGGTAATCCACAAAAGTACCTTCTGGCTCACCCATGGGCCCTTCGTCCAGCTGCAAGAAACCACCAGGAAATTCTGGTTTCAGCTCTGACCCACAAGGTCTTTAACTTCGAGGGTTTGACCCTCACTCTTCCTTTCTCTCACACCCGCCCTGTCATTGCTCCTCTCACCTGGTTGATGGCTTGGGTAATGGAGTCCACCATGCCCCCCACAACACCTGCAGCACTGGCTGCCTCATTCAGAGTGGTGGTCAGGTCCTCCACTGCTTCCTTCATCATCTGCACAGCCTCTTCCAGAGCCTCCTGAGTGTGGGCAGCTTGCTGCAAAGAGAAGTAAGAATGAGGGAAGGCAGGCTGTGGCTCTCCTCCCAACAGGGATGGGGACACTGCACACTGACCCTGGGTTTTCCATGTTTGGCTCATGTGTGTGCACCATGCAGCACCCACATGCAAGTAGGACATGCCACTGGCACATGCCCCTCCTGCTCACCTTGGGGTTCCCACCAGCCTCCTTGGCTGTGTACAGCATTTGCAAAGCAGATTCAGCCAGTGTTTTGGTCTGGTCCAGGAGGTTCATCTGCTGCTGGTGGTTGGGTGTTTTGGAGGCAGCGCCAACAGCTGCCATAATGAGTGGCTCGAAATACTGAGCCATCTGGGACACCTAGGGAAGAGCAGTGTCAGCACCAGCAGTCTCCAGACCCAGCTGCCTTTACCTCTCCTCTCCAGGTACCAAATGCCACACCCCCATTACCTTGTGCCCCAGCTGTGAGGCCTCAGCCCGTGCCGCAGCAGCCACAGGCTCGATCAGGTTGCTGATCTCCTGGACAGCTGTGATCATCTGATTGTGCAATGCCTGCACAAAGAAAGGGTGTTGCATGAGGCTGCAGCAGGGCTGGGGTCCCTCCATGCTGCTGAGAGCCCAGCAAAGGATGCCCACTCCCGTAGGCTTGCCCACAGGGTGTCCCTGACCCACCTCCTGGGAGATATCTTGTCGGGGAGCCAGCTGCTGGCTGATGGCAGCGAGGGATGCCTGGTCCACCTCCCGCAAGCATCTGTTCAGGACCTCAATGGCCTCATCACACTCCCGCTGTCCTGGAGCTTTGTCCCTGAGTGACAAATGAATCAGCCAAGCACTGGCAGCTGCTACACCACTCCTTCAACCCCAGCCTTGCCTGGTGCTGGTGAGGAGCAAGACCCCTCTCCTGGGCTTTGGGGCAACCCAGTGTGATAGAGCCTGGGTACATCAGTGTGTGTTCCCATCAACCCATATAAGAACTGGAGGAGCAGCTTCCACAAAGGACAAAAGGGAGAGTGTNCAGGAATGCTTGCTCAGGGCAGAGGTATCTGCCAGCAGGGACAAAGCCACAGCCACAGCAAGACTCTGCTCACCTCATGTTGGTGATCAGCTTCTTGATGGAGTCCGAGACTGTGCGTGAGTGGCCAGCGAGCACTGACCACTGTGGTGGGTCCTTGGGGTTGACAGCCAGAGAGCGGGCAGTCTGAATGAGGCCAGCAGAGCTCTCCAGCATGGTCTTGGCTGAAATGACAATGGGCTCCATGGCTCTGCGCCCCTGCACAGGGAGACAACAGGCTGGTGAGGTAAGGAAATGTGCATGGGAAGTTGCTCTCTCTCCCATGACCCTTACCCTGGAACAGCCCCTTGAAGCCCAAGGCTTGCTGCTACCTCCCCATCACACTCCCTCAGTGCAGGCCCCCCAGGCTCAGGGAAGGCACAGTTTCTCTCCACCCCAGAGTAGAGCCTGCCACAGCCAGGTTCCATCCTCCCTGTCCCAGCAGTATCCCACCTCTGGGCTGATCTGAGCAGGAACGGTGGCAAATTCTGGGTTGGAGGCGAAGGCTGTCAGGTTATCCACAGCCTCTATGAGAGGGGCAGTGGCAGCACGGCAGCGCTCCCGGTTCTCCTCGTTGAACTCGCCATCCAGGGCCTGGTGTGGAGAGACCAGAGCAGTTACCCAATCCCCACTGTACCCCAAATCCCATCACTACCACACCACAGAAAGGACTCTGCACCTTGATGGTCTTCACCAGGTTGGCTGTACTATTGGCCACCTCCTTGGCTGACTGGACAAACTGGCGCTTGGCCACAGGATTGGCCGTGCGGGAGGACGCCAGACGGCACGTGTTGCACAGAGCTGAGGTGTGTTTTGCTACAATGGTGGCTGCTGACAGTACCTGCAGGGGAAAGCAGAGTAAGGCAGGATCCACCATGACTTGCTATTCCTACAGTTCTCCCTTCTCATCCACCCTATGTAGGGCACCGGTGACCACAGGCATCCCTTTTGGGACCCAAGAAGGATCACCAAGATCCTGCATGCTCACACAGCCCCCTACCTGGACTGTCACCACTGCACCAAAGCTGCCAGCTGGTTCCCAGTGCAGCTGATGGGGCCTGGTGAGACACTAGCCATCATATTGGCCAACTCTTGGGATGCAGCACTTCCAACCAGCCTCATATTTCTTTTGATGCAAGCAAATGCCTATAATGGAACCCCACTCCATACTCACCTGGGACTGAGTACAGGCAGGGTCCACCAGGTTCTGGCAGGCCATCTGGATGGCTTGGTTAGCTCTAGCAAACTGAGTGGGGTCCACCAAGCCCTGCTGTCCAGCCTGGCTGTTGGGGTCTGAGACTCCAACAAGGTAGGCAGCCTAGGAGCATGGGAGATGTGGTGAGAGAGAGTCTGCACACTGCAGAGAGGCTCACAGAGGGCACAGGCTGCCAAGGAGTCTGGCAGCATGATCTGGAAGGGGAGGGGTGGGGTGCATGCAACAACTATGCCCCTGCGGTAAGGCTTAGGGCTGGGACTGAGTGTGTCTCACCTGGGCAGCTGCTTCTGTCAGCCCACAGAGAGCTTTGGAAGCAGCACTGATGGAGTCACCAAACTCAGGCAGTTTGCTGTTCTTGGCATTCTGGGAGATGCCAGCCATGGACTCTCCCAGCACCTGTAGGACATGCCACACACTGATTACAGAGACCAACTCCGGCAGTGCTCCCAGGATCAGAGCTCACTGTGCTTCATTGGTAGGGGAGGAACCATCTTTCCCTTTGTTCCCATATCCTTCCCAAGCACTCCCTGTTCTTCCCCAAACCTCCATTCACGGCTTACCTTGGAGTTCTCCATGACACTGTCAAGGCAGTTGAAGTAGGACATGTCATTGACAGTCTGGGTGGGGTTCTCCAACAGTTCCTTCACCGTCTGCAGGGAGACAGGTGTCATGCCCAGAGGAAAGTTCTGCATCCTCCACTTGCACCTCCTCTTCATTCCTTCCTGTTCCTTGCAGCAGGGTGCAGCTCCCCCCATAACCCAACATCTCAATCCCTCCACTGCGTTTTCAATATGCAGCTTCTTACCTCCAGCTCCCGCAGGGCATTGTCACATTCCTTCTGGCCTGGGGCCTGCTGGGTGCACATGGTGATCAGCTGGTTAATGCTGTCAGTCACAGCCCTGACAGGGACATGAGAGAAAGATCCACAGATCAATGCCTGCCCCACCACCCAGCCCCACTAATGAGCCAGCAGCTCTCAGGGAGCAGTTCCTCTTACCGTGCTGCTGCTGCCAGCTGATTCTTGAGGTTGGGGGCGGCAGGATCAGCAGAGAGAGCCTTTGCAGCCAGCAGCAGCTTGCTGGAGGACATGGAAATGCTCTTCAAGTTCGACACCACCTGTGCCTGATCCTCCTTATTCTGGAAGGAACCAAGATGAGATTTCTGCAGCACTTTTTTAAAGTCCACACCCATCCTGGGTCTTCTCTGGGAACTTTCAAGCTGAGCTGGTTCCCTTCATCCAACTTGTCCGCCAAGAGCAAGGATACACGAATCCTTGCCAAAGTAACTCAAGCCACCTTCTCCCTGTTGCTGTGGTTTTGCACAGCTCCAGTCCCCATATCCCTGTCTGCATTGGCCACAGCCACCCTAACCACCACTGTCTGGCCACCCTGCCTTTGGTCAGCCACCTTCTCAGATACCCCAAATCTCTCCCTGCATTCAGGATACCCCAACAGGCATTTCCTCTCACCGGGGACTGGCTGGCCATCTCCACTCCTGCCTGCAGGAATTCATTGAAGTCATGCCCAAATTTGCCAGACGACTTGGCCAGGTCTTGAGGCGTGCCACGCGATGCCTGCACCAGCTCATTGGCAGACTGATTGAGCCCTGCTGCTGCCTGGTTCAGCTGGCTCTGTGCCTCCTGGAAGCTCTTAGTGCTGGGAGGGAACTGGAAAGAAGGGGAGAGCTTAGGAGAGGCAGAGAGATGAGTGGAGATGGCAGATGAAAGTCTGGCACATGCTTGGGGATATGCTAGAGGAACCCGATGCAGTTAGACCAGCCTGCAATGCCAGAAGACTTCCCCCTTCCCCTCCTGGCCTAGCTCAGCTCACCGAATCCGAGAGCAGCCTCTTGCTGGCCTCTCCCACCATGCGGATGGCAGCATCCACGTCCCGCTGCCCTGGCAGGCAGTTAACGCAGCGGTTCAGGGCCTGTGACACTGCCTTGGCCACCTGCAGGGAAGCAAAGAGAGGTTACCCCCTCCCAGCCAGCCCCATACCCTCACCACAGCCTGATGGGGCACACTGGGGTATACCCATTGTCCCCACCTGGGCCAGGCGCTGCTGGCTCTCTGGGTCACCGGGCTTGGCCACTGCTTTCCGGGCCTCCTCGATAAGGTTGTTGGCTTTGTCCATGACATCACTGGCACACTCCAGCATGGCATTCTGTGCCTGAGGGTCGGAGGTGTTGGCTGCCACACCACGGGCAGCCTGGCTGAGTGAGCGCAGGGCCTGGGCCACTTCCCGGGCAGCAATTCCTGGGGGGATGAAGAGGTCAGTACCTGTCAGCCCAGTGCCCCTTCCCGCAGCCCTGTTGTGGAGGCCAGTACCTGTGTAGTTCTCATTGCCCTGGGCCACCTCTCCCAAGAGGTGAGCAATTGCAGAGCTGACAGCTTTGGTGCTGTTCCCCAGGTCCTGGGCACACTTCTCCATCTGCAAGGGGGCCGAGTTGGGACATGCTGACGAGCTTCACTTTTTGGCAACTCCATTGCCCCAGAGACCACCCTTCCCTGCACCCTCACCGTCTCTCCTGGCAGAGGCTTGAGCTTGCCATCACGGGCAGCTGCCTTGGCTTCCTGCAAGTCTCTCTCCAGGCTCTGCACCAGACCCAGTGCAGAGTCTATCTCCAAGGGTCCGCATGCCTCCTGAGCCTGTGATGGGGCAGAAGGGAAGGTGAGCAGGTGACCATTGAGTCTACCTGGCTAGGGCAGAGACCAGAACCTGCCACCAGGCTGTCCCCACCATTCCCCACTGCTATGCACAGCTGGTGTCTCACTGCAGGATGGGACTCAGCCTCTCACCTTCTGGGCGGCTGTGCGGAGCTCAGCCAGAGCTGCGGCCAAGTTCTTGGCACACTGGCTGAGCTGCATAGCAGAGGCTTGGTCCGTTATGGTGGGGACGGTGGCCTTGGCTGCAGCTACCATCTTACCACCAGGCTGTTGGGCCAGAAAAAAAAGCAGTGAGAAGGGGACAAATATGCAGCGTCTCAGTTGCTTCTGTGCAGAAGATCTCCCAGTGTCTTAAAGAGACAGACACAGTAGGAAAGCTGTAATGCCAGAGCTGGCATGGAAGGCTCTGGACAGCATGGATACCTGCAGGAAGTTCTGGCTGGCAGCAATGAGAGCCAGCTGGGCGCTGGGGCTGTCTGGCTGGGACTGGCTTCCTCGCACACCTTGCACCAGCATTGGGATCTGCTCTGCCACCACCTGCCAGAGAAAAGGGTCACTGGAGAGGATCAGTCAGAAGGACATGGATTCAACCCAGGACTGGTGATTATAAGATCAGCTCTAACAGGACCTAAGTGAGCACCCCAGGATCCAGTCTGACCACTGCCGTGGAGCAGGAAGCATCAGTATGGCTGATGGGAGATGAGATGGGGAGAGGGAGCACAGGAGATGCTAGGATCAGGCCCAGGCCCTTACCTTGCAGCTCTGCACCAGCTGCTGCTGCGCGGCGGGGTTCTTGTTGGAGGACGAGGCGTGCTGCGCGGCGGCGATGGTCTGTGTGGCCGAGGCAGCAGCCTGTTTGGCTGCATGCTGGCACAGGGAGGCACAGGTTAACACTGGCAGTCTGTATCGAGCCCCCCCAAGACCAGGGCCCAGATTCCCCAAACAACTTCTCCTGTGCCTACTGCTGTGGCACCCAAGCATCCCCGACACCCTCAATGCCCAGCACCCCAAAGCAACAGTGCACACAGGAAAAGGGAGATCTCTCTGTGATGCGGCATGGACAGTACTTGAAAAGGACTTTACCCCTCTCTGTATATATAAAGAGGAGTTATATGGGGGCTCCTGGTCAGGTCTCACTCACTGACTGTGCTTGCTTGCCCTCTGCACATCCTTGCCCAGCATCTCACCTCCAGCTTGTGCACAAGCTTCTTCTTGATGGCATTCTGGGCTGCAGCATTGGTTGCCATGCGGAGCCCTTCTGCCGCCTCACGCAGCCGCTGCTGCTGCTCCTCACTGTCCGGGTGGGCTGCAGCTCCCTGGAGAAAACAGAAAACCCATCACACCTCTCAGACACCATGGAGTCCCTTTTTTTCCTAAAGTAGCACCTCTGCTCTGGCCCCCACAAGGCAGCCCTGTTTATGGTACTCGGGAGAGCTTGAAAGCCTCTCTGGAAGAGTCCGTTGGCAAGAGAGGTAACAGCTCCTCTGCTACCACCACAGCTTCCTGAAGCTCCTTCACATAAGAAGCCCACCCCACAGGTCCCTGGCTCAGTGCAAGTCTTTGCTCTGGGAACTGCTGCTCAGTGAGGGGCTGCTCATCCCCTACCCAGCACTGAGCCAATAGCATGTGACAGGGCTTGGGCCAAAGCCAGCATCCATCCTTCCCCACACACTGACCTTTGCAGCCTCCACCATCTTGGCAGTGGCATCAGCCAGGATCTTAGCTGCACTCAGAAGCTTGCGTGAATTCTCCAGATCTGTCTCTCCCTCAGCATCAGCTTTGATGGCATTGACAAGGTCAGAGGTGGCCTGGGCCAGAATACGAGCCTGACGCACCATTTCCCCTGGAACAGAATGGAAGTGTGGCCTGTTAGCAAGCCCCAAGGGCTCTCTGATACCTCCCTATCCATTGTGCTCTGCTCTGGTGGTCTCACTCTCACCTGCATCACCCATGGAGCTGAATATATTCTCAGTGACGTTGAGGATGGTGTCAGTGGCCTGGTCGTAGCGCCCGATGGGCTGCCCACCCAAGGCATGCTGCTTGATGTGCTGCAGCAAGTCATTCAGGGCCTGGGTGACAGCCGTGGCTGCCACCCCCACCTGCTTCAGGAGCTGATCATCACTGGTGGCTGCCTTAGAGGCCTCCACACAGCCCTCAGCCGATTTGGCCACCAACTTGCCAGCCTCAATCAGCTGTTCCTGGCAAACTGGGGAGCTGATTGTGGGAGCCACAACCTGGAAGGGAGGAGAAAGGCTGGGCAGCAAGCATGGTATGCTCCGTGGAGGAGCTATCCCAAACTTCTGCTCCTCCAAAGAGGATCCTCACTGCTTGGGTACAGTGGCAGAGATTCCCAACAAGAGGCAGCCCACACTTCCTATACCAGATTCCCAAAGTCCTGCCTTAGGACATGAGGTCCTGGCACACCTAGGAGCCCACTGCAAAGCTGCCCCCCCCAGCCAGGTGAAGCTCATAGCCATGCTGAGGCAAGGGTTAACCTTGTTGCTTACCTTGGTGCAGGCCACCAGCTGGGAAGTGGAGAGGGCACACTGGGTGGCCGCTGCAATCACCTGTGTCTGCAGTGCAGCGTCCTCTGTTTTCTGAGCCACGTTCTTGGCTTTGAGCACCAGCGCAGCAGCAGCGTTGGCCACTGCCTTTGCCAGCTGCATAAGCATGTCCTGGGAGGGGACAGAAAGGGTCAACAAGGCAGCCATGCCAGTGGGAGCCACAGCCATCTGCAGGGCTCTCGTGAAATATTCAGACGGGAAATGTGAGCCCTCGGGGGCCTTTCATCCACTCTGTCCCAGCACCAGCAGCACTGAATACCTGGAAAGACTGGCAACACCTTGACCTCATTTCCACTGTGTGCTACAGCTGGCGGTGAGGCTGTAGCCTGGCCGTGAGCTGCAGCCTGCACTGCCACGAACACCATCTGCAGGAGCTTGGGCAATGCTCAGCATCACTGCAATACCCACTCCCCAGGCAACCACCTGTCCCCAATTGTACCACAGCAAGAACCTGCTGCCAGGCACTGCTGGTACTGCCTGGATTTGATTGGGTTTGCAAACATTTGAACACAAATGTTTGCAACAATATTTGTCATCTTTGAAAAGATGACACACCCTTCCGGTCAAACAGCAGGCACAAGCCATCCATGGCACACCCACATCGTGGGCAGCTGCCAGCAAGAGGCAAGTGGGAAATGCTCCCATGGTGGTCACCTCTAATGCAGGTGGGCCAGTTATTTTTATTTTCAATTCTAACTTGTTGGCTGACAAGCTAGAATACATCTCTCCTGTTATCCCTGAAGCTAAAAGAGAGGTATGACAAGGCAAGCCTCCTCTCTCCTGGATGGCAGGTACATAACAGGTGCCAAGAGGCAACAGGCAGGGACCAGCACACAGTAAACTGCTTTCCTGCAGGGCACCAGACATGACAGCACGCTGCAGCCTTTGGGATTAGCTCCTGCGGTACACTGCTGGTGAAAATTGGCAGCACCAGTACTAAATAGCAAAAATCCTGGGAGGCAGGGCAGGGCTCTCTGCCTGCTGCAGCTGCCAACCTCCTGCTGTGTGCGTACCCACAGCAAACAGCCCCACACCCCTCAGAGTCACAAACCAGAAGAGTCACAGCATCCCCTCGCCTCCTGCAAGCCAAGACTACTCCCACTGCAATCCATCACCTTTTGCGACAGGAGGAAAGACTGGAGAGTGCATGCATCCAATTCAAGAGTCCCCAGACCACTGCATCTGAGCCCATGGAAGGAAGTACGTACACTCGGGTCTGACAGGTGTGAGGCAGAACATCCTGCTGCTTGACTGCAAATTGTCTTCCAGGTCCGAAATCTGACCTTTGGGGATATTCTGTCCTGGCTCTGCTGCATGGCCAAACATGGCTTCCTGCCCTGCTCTTAGCTTTTCTGCTCCACTTGGATATCTTTCAAGGCCTCTCTATTCAGTTGAAGCTGTGTGGCTGCCATGAACAGAAATCCCTTCTTTCTAGAGTATTTTGGTCTATAATATATCTGGATTGTCCTCCCCAGCAGTGTGCTACCTCCTTTGTGCTGGAAGGAGCAATCATGGGAAACCAAGCCAGTTGGCAGTCAGCTAATCTGAAAAAAACCAGCCACACAGGGCTCCACCCATACTGGGTCTCTAATGGGGGCAGGCAGGGAGTAGCAGGCAGGAGCTGAGGAGGCTACAAGGGATGATCTCTAGAGCAGCACTTGTTCCAGCAGCAACCCGAGTGCATGGACTTCTGAGATCTAACCACTAGAAAAGTAGAATTTTGCAAGAGCCCTTCTCCAAAGATTTCAGATTAGAGTTCCCAGAGGAGCCCCTTCACAATGGAGATGGCAGGGACCACCAAGCCAAGCCTACAGGCTTGTTTTACCGTCTTTGGTTCAGAGGCAGGCAAGATCCAAGCACACCGGTTTTCTGGGATCTACACAGAATCCACAAGATAAGAGGTGTTGTATCACTCTAGAGACACAGATGGGCAACGGTCTGTCCCCTCCCTCACAAAGTCACCACTGGGCACTGGTGAATGGTCAGCTCGGACCCTGCCTGTGAGGTCCTGTGCAAAGGCCGATGGTTTTAGGAAACGGGTGTCCCTGACTGCTGCTGGGTGCACTCACCTGGAACCGGGGGTCAGTATCACTCTCCCCTATCTGCTGCAGCAGCTCCCCACTGGTTTGCCCCACCAGGCCAGCAGCCTGCAGGAGATTCTGGCGAGGCTGCAAGGAACAAGACAAAATCAACACCAGGCTCATGAGCAAGCCTTAAAACTTCATTCAGTGGTTTCCCTTGGCTTCCCCCTTCCTCTCAGTCCCACAGCATCTCCAGTTCCCCACCTCAGCGCTGGCAGGCTGTGCTGTTTTCAGTAGGTCTGAGACAGCGCTCGCCAGATTCTTGGCTGCCTGCAGAAGCTGCCGCCCGTTCCCTCCCTCGTCCTCCATCAGCGCAGCCAGCAGCTTCACACCCTTAGACATCTCCGTCAGGTTGGAAGAGATGGTGGTGACAGCGCAGCCTACAGCGGTGTAGTCCGTGTCTGCTGGATCCCCTGCACAGGGAAGAGAGGAGTCAGCATGGGATGTGCTCCAAGTGCATCCCCACACCTGTTGCTGATGTGGTTTTCCTTTCACGGAACAGGAGTCTTTCAGCCAGACAAGAGAGACCAAGTGTTTTCCTGAACTGGGGCATCCCTCTACTCCAACTCTCCATATACCTGCAGTGAGGTTGACGACTGAGGCTGTGCCAGCAGTTATGGCATCCACTTGGGAGTGGATCTCATGTTTTGACTCATCCATCTTGTTTTTGCGCCAAGCTTTTGATGCCTGGATGGGGAGAACAGGATCAGGAGATGGCGGTAGAAGTGGTGGGTAGCTGCATACATGCTCACACACAGAAGTGCAAGGAAGAGGACATATGGAAAAGAGAGAGAAGTCTTGTAACCACCAAAATTCTCTTGTCTACCCTAACCAAACAACATGACCAAATGGCCCCTCCATGTCTGCCCACAGAGTGGGATACAACCCCATCTCTTTTCAAGCAGCAGATCTTCCCAGAAGCTGTTAACACTTCTGGGAATGTGGACAGCCTCACCCAGCCCAGTTTCCAGCAAGGTCCACCTCCAGCACCCCACTTTCACCCAGCACTCACAGCATCCTGCCCAAGAGGTGGCAAGGTCTCGAAGTCATCCAGCGTGGCCTGGGCTGCATGCACAGCCTGCATGCTGGAGTTGATAGTGCCAGTCAGGGCTTGCTGGGCTGAGGTCTGCAACACAGAGACAGACTGAGTGAGATATGGCAAAGGCTTGGAATCTAGGATTACATATTTGGCTCAAATGCTCCCCTGCAACGTGCTGCTGATGGTAGCACTCTAGGTAGGTCTCCACAAAATGGGGTGCACTTAGCAAAAACTTAGAGGAGCCTCCACTCTGCAACTCCCACTGGAAAATGCCTCATCCCATGGTTACAATCAAATCTCACAGTTAAGCAGCTCTCGAGTGGGGAGGAGATGCTGTGAGATCCCACAAGGCTTTCACAGCAAGCCCCCCCACCAGGCTACATGGGGCAAAAGAAATCGGCTCCTCACAGCCTTTTCCAAGTGCTCTTCCAGCTGGACGGGAGATGGGGGCACCAAAACACGGCACTGGGTTCTGCTGCGAACCAAAGATGTAGTGGGGCTGTCCAGTCACAACCTGAATGAGTGGCTGCCGTCACTAGCCAGGTGAAAATGCTGGGGTGTAGCTCAAGTTTGCAGAGAAGGTGCAGGAGGACACCAGCTCATCCAGGCCAGCAAGCACACAAGGCCAGTGGCACAAAGCCTCCGCTCTTCACAGCAAGACAATGCTTGGTCATGGACCCAAACAGATTGGTCTATGCAAGCCTGACAGTCACCTCTCAGAGTTTGTGCCCTATGGTGGGCACAAGGAGAGCTTACCAGAGGAGGCATGTGCCCTCGGTGCATCTGGCCACTGGTGATTTGCAGCTGAGGCTGTGGCATCGTGCCCACCTGGAAGTTTTCTGGCCCTCCGGCCCCTGTCCGCATGATGGCTGGCAGGGCCACTGAGCCCAGCTCTGCCTTCCCTACACGGTTAAACTGCTGCTGCACAACTGTTGACCTGAAATGGGGAGAAACACCAGGTAAAGGGATGGCTACAGTGCTGGCACCAGGTTCTGTGGGAGTTGCAGCTCTTCTTGCTGTGCTGCAAGCTTCCCTGGAGCACACTCTCCATTCAGCTTCTGTTTGGCAGCTGCCCTTGCTCCTGGAAGACTTACTTCTTTGGAGACACGGAGTCTTCCAGCATAGTGGACTCCTCATCACCCTCCAGTCCAAAGTGGTCTTTGCTCTTTTTCTGCAAAGGGAAAGAGAAAATGATTCCTCCAAGCCCTCCCCTCCTCCTGCAGCCCAGACACCTACCAGTCACAAGGTCCTCCTGCCCTGCCTCCAGCTTCCCCAGCAGTACTATCTGCCAAAGCCTGTTCGGAGGCAGCTGGAAGGCACATTCTGTATGCCTCTCTGGAGGGGGGCTATTAGCACAGCCTCACCTTTTTGAGGATGATATCAATGTATCCAGCAATCAGCTGGGCGATCTGTTCCCCTTCTGTCGTCTGCACTGAGTAGTAACCATCCTGGTAATCTCCAAAATCCTGCAACAGCAGGGCACAGGGTAGAACTGGAGCAGGGCACTGGCGACCATCCTGAGCCCCTCTGGTATGCACTAAGCACCCGAGCGCCAACCTCCAAAGCAAGCACTGGGAAAGGCACCAGGGGAGGGCAAGGCTGTGCCACCATGGAGCAGCAGCTGAGAGAGGGACTGGAGTGAGAGAACCTCCCTACAAGGGCACCAGTGGGGAAGAGGCATGGGGGACCAGCGCTGGTTCCTACCAGGGTGAAGCTCTTGGGTGAGGCTGCCCAACGCTTGATGTTGGTCAGACTCCACTCCTGAATCACTTCCTTGGTCTTCTCATCCACGCGCATCACGCACTCCTTGGTGATCCCCAGCAGCCGTGGCACCAGCTTGTTCTTCCCCTTCATCTTCTCCTGTGGGCCACAACAGAAGGGCTGTGGGCTATCCCCAAGATGGGTCCATCAAGGCAGAGATATCTGAGGTCAGCCATAGCTACCAGAACATCTGCAAGGCCACACTTTCTAGCGGTGACAATTATCACATGCAGCTTGAGAAAAATGAGAAAAAACATGAACCAAGGAGTAGGAAGGCAGTGCACAGGGAAATGCAACAGGGGAGATGCAGAAAGCACTGGAGCAACATAGGCTGAGGGGAAGCAGCTGGAGACACAACAGATGGATCCTGAAGAAGCAAAATTTTGCTGACTCTGAAGTGGGACCAGGGGGGCTGCTGCTCTACCTTGACCAAGAAGAAGGAGACCCCATAGGTCTTGAGGGAACGAGCAAGTTTCACATAGCGAACTTTGGCTTCAATCTCACTCATGTTCCCACAGTTCTTGTGGGCCTGCAACAGCAAAGACAGAACATTGCACCAGCTTCACAGTCCTGCCTTGACACCACTGCACAGTCCTGGGCTGTCCCCACGCCACCAGCATGCCATGCCCCAGGTCCGATCTCTGAGGCCATAGGAGCTGCCTTGTCTGCCCACCTACAGCTCCTGCTCCCATTTCTCACCCACCAGACTGCTGTGTACTGCCTCCTTAGACAGGAGTGCCTCAACCTTTAGTGAGGAGGAACAAAAAGTCCAGATCTCAACCTCCCCACTGCACATACCAAGAAAATCTTGCGTTCTCCTTTCTGCTTGATGTACTCCTTGGGCAGGAAATCCTTGAGTCTGCCAAAAGACAGCCAAGTCAGTTGCTAGCAGCAGAGCCCAAAGCCAGCGTCTGTCCTTGACTATGAACAAGTCCAACCCAAAGACCCAGACAAGCCCATGCCAGGGCACAAGCTGGAAGTTTTTGGAAGCAGTAAGAATGTGGGAGAGATTGCTACAGCTATAAAAGCTGTCCTTGGAGTTGCCATATGTAAGAGCAGGGTAAAGGTGCTGAGAATGTAGCCCTTTGTGCAGCATCAAGGCAGGCCAGAAGGTGGGCTGCTGACTGCATGTCCCTATACGGCTGCCAGAGGGAGCAGGATGGGGGGCTGGCACCCCTCACAGCTGCTGTGGATCCCTACACTTGGGGACTGTGCTGTGGGGAGAAGAGCAGTTACACCACAGGCACCCAAACCCCCAGGGCCCCACAAGGCAGTGTGGCACTGGGTGCTGCCAAGATGCTCCAGCTGCCTCAAGACAAGCCCAGGGGCTCCTGAGGACACTCACTCCAGAAAGCCTGGCTTGTGCTTCTGTTCGTTGTATGGCCCAAACTGGATCTGGCACTGGTGACCAGCAAATTCACAGGCTTTGTCAAAGGAGACAGGGTGGGAACCGTTCAGGATGTCATCACGAGCCTGCATGGGAACAGAAGACACCATTGTGGGCTGGGCAGCCAAGCAGCCCTGTCATTGCTCTCCTCCATATCAAGCACGACATGTTTTACAGACTTGAAAGAAGTGGCTCTGAAAAACAGAGGAGTATGAAGGACCAGGCTGTTCCCTAAAGGCATCAAGCCTGAGAGAGGAACAGCAGCAGGATTTCAGGATGGTTCCTACCAGACAGAGCTGACATGGATTCTCTGGGGACCTCTGGAGTACACAGAGTACAGGGCTGGGATTGCCAGCCAGTGTTGGCTCTTACTCAGGACATAACTAGATATCCCAAAGTACCCCCCATCATGGCTCCTGACAAATTCTTCAGCCACCAGCCTTGTCAGGGGCTGGCAGGAGCCAGTGGAACCAGGTGCTCTGGGAAGCTGTACCTGCACATAGAGTAGGTTGAGCTGCACAGGATCTCTTGAGTCCACGTTCTGATCAGAGTAGAAGAACTTGCGCCGCAGCAGCAGCGTTTCATTGTCATCGATGCCTTGTTCACGCAGGGTCCGGCCGTGATCCAGCCAGTTCACTGAAGACAATGCCAGGGTGTGAGCAGGGACAGGCACCAAGGCACAGCTGGTCCCAGCCCTGGAGCTGCTTATGCCAAGCAAGAAATCGATGTCTGCCAGATGCATACCAGCTCTCACCCTTCTGCCCTGTGTCCCCAGGCAGGAGATATTCTAGGGAGTATGGGCACATGTTCCGTCATCCATATGTTCCTCTCCACACCCTTATCCCCTAACAGGGGTCCCTGCTCCCCTTCACCAAGGCCATTGGCACACCTCATTCCCAGCACATCCAGGCACCTACATTCATCATCTGTGTGCAATTTCTGCTTGAGCTTCTCCATCTTCTTCTCATCTCGCAGCAAGGTCTTATCCTTCTTGAGGGTGCCAGTAACCTCTTCCTTCTTCTCTTCCATGATCTCCCGTACAAGTGAGTACTCATCATAGTTGGTGATGCCTGCAGCAGAGCAGAGAACCAAACTCAGCAGGACTGTTCTGTCAAACACATAGCATGGAGCAATGCTGGGGTGCAGAGCAGTGTCCCCTCCCCAGTGTCATGCACCCCTCAGACACCCCTGCTGCCAAGACATCTGCCACAGAGCTGCTGCTGCTCCCCCAGAAGCCTGTCAGATTCTGCCATTCTCTTCCCACCTCCCTTCTTCCCCCCTGTTGCTGCCCTCTCCTCACCAATCCGGGCACATATTGTCATGAGCATGTCCGTGACTGTTTTGGAGTCATCCACCATCACCGTTTTCACTGTCCCATCCAGCATGCGGATCTTCAGGGGTCGCTGCTTCTTCTTGTACTCCATGGTATCCTGCAGGCACAGTGGAGCACAGCTACCAGCAGTGGCACCAGTGCAGGGCACCCACACCCCACCATTAGGCCAACAGCTCCCCCCTGCCCAGGGCAACTGTGGGGGTGACAGGGTGTGCTGCAGGGCAGAATGCAAGGCAGCACAGCAGGCACCCATACCACCTCCACGCTCTAAGCAAGACATCCAACCACGGAGCAAAGGATGCAGTGAGAAGGATGTGGGATGGATACTTACTCCATTGCGAAGCATGTAGTAGTCCAGAGCCTTCCCAGCCTCCAGCCAGATCCCTTTCTTTGGGTCTTCATCCGAGAGGAAGAGCCCAAAATCATTGGCTGAAAAACAGATAAAGTTTCTGACAGGGTAGTCCTGAGCAGCACAGGGCCACCACGATGCCACTCTGTGCCCAGGCATATGCACTGGTGCAGCCCAGTGCTTGAAGCACAGCAGCCCTGTGAACGCTGGAGCCTAAATCTAATAAGTGGGCAACAAAGCTGGCACGCAAACTCTTGAGGTTTTACCACAGTTATCTATGGAAAAAATCATCTGCAGCATGCCTACGCAACATTGAACTTGGAACTGACAGACACAACAGAAGGAAGAGCTTGCAGTTGTGGCTGACAGCTCTCTGAAATCTTCAGTGCAATGTGTAGTAGTAGTGAAAATAAGGTAGTAAAATGCTGGGGATTACCAGAAGGGTGCTGGGAACTGGTCTATAAAATCTAGGCAATCCACACTTCAAGGACTCTCTGGTGGTAGGGTTTGCATCTCCTCAGGACACAGTACAGTTTGAAAAGATACAGAGACAACTTGAATGACGGAACCTTGGTGTGAGGGACTAGGGGAGCTGGGACTGCTCTTTTTGCAGAAGAGGAGGCTGAAGGAGAATGGGCTCAAGGCTTACAAGGTCTCAGAGGTGGTGAGTAAATATCATTCACCAAATCCCGCTCCCTCAGGGTGGGGTACCTGGTGAAAGGGCTGCTGTGGAGCCTGGGCAGTGGCTCCCCAGCCCGGACCCACAGGGACAGGCGCATTTTCATGTAGGAAGAGGCCAGGACCACGCCTGGCTTTGCCCTGGAAAGGTCCTTCTCCACCTCTGCAACAATCCTGCGCCGCAGGCTGTCTTGGTTGGCTATGTTTATAACTCGTCATCTTGTTGGCAGCTCTCTTTGGGGAGGGACAAATTCCTGAGCCGCCCTGCGCCAGCCTGGCTAACACTGCCGTTAGAATCCTACTGAACAGGGAGTAGAAAAATCATGAAAGCTCGCCATTTAATTTTTGAAGTTTAAAAAAAACAACAAAAAACCAAACTGTTTCCAAAGCAAATTCAAAGAGGATAAATCCAAAGCACTGAAAACTGAGCAGCTCGCCCCAGATCCACAGGCTGGGCGGGGACAGGCACTTCCTGAGACAGAGCAAGAGCAGAGTTTGAAACTTACACTGAAGCTCCCCCAGCCCAAAGGTGACCAAAAGACAGGGCAGCTCAAAAAAGGAGCCTGAGTGACCATGAGTAAGGAGAGCAAAGAGAAGTAAAAGCTGCAAGGAGCACACAGGAAAAGAAAGGCTATGAGCAACTGAAAAGGAACGCAGGAATATGAAGTTCTCTCTAAGGCCTTCCCCTTGCTGCTTTTTTTATAAACAGGCTGGCTCACACCCAGGAGCAGGAAATGCAATGCTCCTTCCAACACCACTACAGCCCTGCATATCCAAAGACATCCAGTCCCTTGCTAAAGCTGAAAGCCATGGTCTGCTGGACTGCTGACCAGCCGGGCATGGTGTGAGAAGGCATTTCCTTTCAACCTCAAGGAATGTGCTGCTCCCAGATGTCGCTGCACTCCCCCTCCTCTTCCCACGACTCTTGACCTCCATTTTGCTGCCTCTCCCCCGTGGCACAGCCGCTTTCGGGGGTTGCAGGGACTCAGGAGAGCCCTTGAGACAGTGTCTCAGAGCTCCAACCCCCCATCCATGATAGGGACAGGCCACATCCGTGTGGGCGTGAGTCACATCATGAGCTCATGAGCCATAGGCTAAATTGTGAGCCTAGCGGCAGCAAGAAAATACTGGAGCAGAAGCAGCCTAGAAAGGTAATGGAGCGCCAGCACAGGTCTGGCAGAGAGCTGCCAGTGGGAGACAGACCCAGCAGAGATTATATATATCCCAAGAAAGGAAAAATTAACTCAAATGGTTTATTAATGTTTGTTATGACCCCTGCAATTGTTTAAACCCATGTAGCCCTATCTAGTGGTGATGAATGCAAGTAGGACAGAAGAGCAGAGACAGAAAGGGCAGCGGACTCAAATTGCTTAAAGAGTTATTTCACTTCCAAATGTGGTTTCCTAACTTCTAAACACATAAATGTTCTTCTGAGCTGTCGAGGACGGAAATCTGAGAAGCTCAGAGCCTCATGTCAGCTGGGCAAGAGGACTTTGACCCCGCTCCCCCTGCCCCACCACTTCATGGGAAAGTGCCAACCAGAGAGGCACACACAGAAAAGGGAGACTAGTGAAATGCCAGGAGCTAAGCCACAGCAGCCCTGGCATGGCAGCCAGTCCCACCATGGACTTACACTGTCCTATCTGTGCCTCAGGCACCCGCTCACGGATCATCCGGCAGGCGTCGTACACCATGGTGGAGGGCTCAAACTGCATCGTCTTCACCACATTGCCAATGCTGATCTTCAGTGAGAGGGCAACCATGGTGGCGGCTGGGCTGTCCCCACTCCTGCGTCACCTGACAGAGGAGACAGACGGGTGATCTCTGACTGCTGACCCAACCAGTGTGCAGTGTGCTTGCTCCTCCTCCTTCAGCAGCACTTGCAAGCCAGGACTTGGCTTCCAGTGGCAAGCAAGGGCTGCAACCTGTGCTGTCGAGCCTGTGAGAGGTCCCACTTTCCAGACCCTGGAACCTGAGACCAGCACTGGGACCCCTACCTCCTTAAGGTCCTAAAGCCAGTTTTACTTGCCTGTAGGAGTGACAGCAGCTGGTACCCAACAGAGATACTGCCAGGGAGAGGAAGTGAGCATGAGGGAGCACGCTAGATAAGCTGTGAGAGGATGATGGAAGGGGTTATAATTAAACCTGCCATGACACAGAAACCACAAGAGGAAAACCAAGGTTTGACCCAGAGCTGGCAGGGCCCTCCCCCAGCTATCAGGACCCCTCATGTCACCAGCAGACGGTGCTGAGCTGACAGCCTGAGCACAGAGGGAAGGAAAAGCCTGAAGCTGCCGGGGACGAAAGATAAGGGCACCAGGCATTGAATTCACACATTAAATACAATTACCTGGGAAAAGCACCACTCCCACCCAAGGAGTGCTCGTGAGATCAGGGTCTACAGCACCAACTCAGGGCACAGGACAATGCACAGGAGGGCAAGGGACCACCTGTGGCAGGTCCCACTGCATGGGCATAAAAGAGCCACACCATGCCATTTGAAAAAGGACTTCAGCTGGGTCCAGCTTCATAGAACAGAATCATGGAATCATCAGGGTTGGAAGATGACCCAGCCCAACCACCCCATGCAGCACTACCACAGTAACCCATAAATCACTAGATCATATCACCCAGCACCAGCTCCAGATGCCTCTTAAACACCTCCAGGGATGGCGACTTCACCACCTCCCTGGGCAACCTACTCCAATGCCTCATCACCTTAACAGTGAATTTTTTTTCCCTGATATCTAATCTGAACCTCACTGTCTCAACTCAGGGCTATTTCCTCTTGTCCTCTCATTGCAGGCATGGCAGAAGAGACTGGCCCCCATCTCTCTACAACCTTCTTTCAGGCAGTTGCAGAGTTCAGGCTTAAAGGATTTGCAAAGAGCAGCTTCAGAGCAAGTGCCCCTCAATAGAGCTCCAAAACACTAGCTCAATAACACATAATCAGAACTCCAATATTTGTATTGCAGAGTAAAAGCTGAAAGAAGTAACAGAAGTAAAAGGAGGTCGTGCATAAGTGCCCCACTTGCCTGATGCAGTTTGTAAGAGCTCTTTCCTTTGAGTCTACCCACTGTGAAACAGCTTTCAGTGCTTTCCCAGGTTGCCAAACTCCTCAGGGTCCCTACCAAGTCCTTTGCTCCTGCCCCACTGCTCCATGCGCTTCTCAATATTTCCTTTCCCTGTCTGGCCTCAACACAATGCTCTCCAGCAGTGACATGCTTTTTCCCCTCCCTGAGAGCCCGCTCATACAGAGGGAGTCCCCAGTTCCGCTGACCCAGGCTGCCTTGTCCTTAAACTGCAGTGATGGGAAGATGCAAGAGCACTGGTGGGATGCATATCTGCTTATTCTCTTTTAGACTGATTTGCTCCTACCAGACTTCCTATTATGGCTGTCAGAGAAAGCTGATTTTGCATCCTCAGCCTGGCCTGGGAAGGTTCTTGGGAAAATGTGCTGGCAGCCTTCCTCGCAGTGCAGCAGCACTTGGTGAGTCTGTGCATCCCTGCCCGGCACTGCCAGCTCTGGTACCCCTGGGAGGGGGTACACCAGTGCGGGCTGCTCCTGAACACAGACCTGAGCAGCCTAGGGGCAGGATCCGTGTCCAGTTTTGGCCAGGGGCAAGTCAGAGGGCAGGGGCCCAGCTCCTGCAGAGCCATAAAGCCACGCTGGTGGTGCGGGGTGGGAAGCAGGGACCAAGGAGCATGCCGCCTCCGCCAGCACATGGAGCGGCTCCAGCTCTGCATTCCTGAGCCGTTCTGCAATGTTTCTGAGGAGGCCCGTTGCCCCCACTGTCTCTGCTGCTGAGGAATGAAATGCACTTCGTCTCTGGAGTGAGGGAGCCCATCGGCAGAGGGAAGGAGGTGGCAGAGGCACCCAGCTGTGCTGTTGCCATCTATCCGGAAGCACCAGCAAAGCTCTGGAGCTGAACAAATGAGGAACACCCCATCATGGAAAGGGTTTTCCGAGTATTTTATATGCAGGGCGGGCTCCTGCGGTCACCAGGCCAACTTCTCTATATCTAAAAATATTCTCCAGTTGAGCATAAAGCTGCTTTCCATCCCTCTGCAGGAAAAGGAGAACATGCCACTGACAAGACAAGGTCAGAGACCATGGAGGAAGGAGTGGAGGACGTTGGACAGTAGAGAGGAACTGAGAGCAGCCAGGATATCTGCCACTATTTCTGCATCATCTTCTTGCCCTCACAAAGTCACCCAAAACCAGGCACTGTACCAGAGGCACCCCTTAGCACACTCTTCACAGGGGTCACTGTGCTTCCCAAGACCCCACAAGAAGAAGACTGCTCAAGCCTTCCCACTCCCAAACATTTTAAAAAATGACAAGAGCTCAGCAGGGAAGATGCCGATGACATCAAGGGAGACCTCAGAGAAAAGGGAGATGGTTCACTTCAATTTCCATAGTCTATGGAAGAAGTCCAGGCTCTAGCAGCTAAACTTTCCTGACAGCAGTGTCTAGAGCAGAAACATTCTCTGCTGCAAAAGGACACCTCCTCAAACTGGGGTGAGGTTTGTCAGCAAAACGTGGCAACTAATCACACAAGGTTTAAAAATCTGCTGCCTGGTGTGAGGGTATCAATGCAGGCCTCAGCCCCTATAGACGGGAACCATGTGGAGAGAAAAAGCTGGACTACATGTAACAAATGAGACAGCGTGGGAGCCTGGCAGTGCAAACCAGAAAAAAAAAAAAGGAAAAAGACAGTGAAATTCAATCTGTCCCCCTAGAAAGAAAAAAACAAAAAACCCAAACAAACCAAGTCTCGATGAACACACACCAAATTTTTGCTGGCTCACCTCCAGAGAAAGCAAACCCATTCTCAGTCAAACCTATTCTCAATCATGTTGTCAGTATGCAAAGTAAGATAAGGCACCGGAGCAGCTGGATTACCACTCTTCTGCATTTTATAGCAAGCTGTGTGCAACCCTTTTTGTACCACGGGCACGCTTCTGAGCTGATCCCAAGATGATGAGGGGGAGGAGGTAACCTTGATGGGGTCCCACCACTTCCCCCAAGAGCTGTTGCGGCTTCCTCCATCTCACCCCACACAAGGTGAGCAAAACCAAGATGGTGGTGTTGGCCTCCAGGCTCTGCCTGAGGGCAGGGTCAGTGCAGGCAGGGCTGTGGGCAGACAGCACTGTGTGGCCCAAGGAAACACCGCGTCATGGCCGGGGACCACTGACAGTGAGTTTTTGGTCACGTGATGGAATTGCTGTAATTTGTCAGACGAGTTCACTGATGCAGTAACGGTTATAGGGGAGGGTTTGTGTCTTAACAGAAAAAAAAAAAACAACCAAAATTCAACTGCAGACAGTTGGAACACTTGTGACGCGTTTCCAGAACAAGCTGCAAATCTCCAGATGCAACAGTTCTGCCATTTTTATTATGCTCTCTCTTGAAGGATACTCCGAAAGAGGTTTGGTAATGGGGTTTGGTTTTTTCCTTCTTTTATTATGGTAATACCAAATTTCATCCGGGAAAGGCCCCATCACCCTTGGACCAGGATCTGGCTAAAGGAAGTTTTATCAGCTGCAAACCATCCCAGCACTGGGGTTTTCCACAGGCAGAGCCTAGTCAGTACAGCCATCTGCACAGCTAGGAAGATACTAGGCCACCAAAACGCAATGCCTGCAGCAGTGGCTTGGCTGGCATCTGCACTCCAGCACCATCAACAGGGTCAAAAATTAAGATGGTAAGAAGGTAGACTAGGCTCTTGCTGAGTTCTCCTGCGTTCTCCAGTACAGGACCAGTATACACAGCCACAGCAGAGGGAGAGGTAGAGCAGAGGTAGACAGGGTTCAGCCCTGCACCAGTGGGGAGGCTGAGCCAGCAGCCCCAGCTGGTTTAGTGTCACACGCTGCTGAGACTGTTCAGCCCAGTTCCTCTTTCCCAGCTGCATGTCCACGTCAGATGGGAGGACAGTTTCATCCAGCTGAGGCCAAGCTTGCTCCTGGGGAGCACGAGTGGCTATCAAGGCCTGAAGCAGCACCCCTGCGACTAGTCCGCTGTTATCCATGGCTAGGACAGGAGCATCCTCTCATTCCTGCAGGGAGAGCAGCCCTGCTCTGCATGGGAAATGGGCAGGGGCCAGGCAGCCGGCATGGAGGATGACAGCCGCAGCCTGTCTGTCTGCTCACATGCACTGCGCTGAAGCAGCTCCGGCCATTAACTGCCCACGTTTTGCACACATCTCACATCCTGTCTCCTCCTGCTGGGCATCCCCTGACCTCCAAAGGTATGGAGCGCAAATCAGGCACCTCTAGACTGCCCATGATGAAGGCAGGCATGGGTGCCAGTGGGACTCCAGCTGCAGCCTCTCCTGCATCCTTAGCAAGCTGGCTCTCTAACACAGGACCCCAAAAGCAGGGGTTGAGGTGCAGTAGATGCTGTCATAACCTCTGGAAAGCACTGGGTACTCTGATCCAGGCACCCACGCTTCCCACAACAAGCAACTTGCCCAGCACTGTGCTGCTAGACAGGCAGAAATGTGAAAGAAAGAAGACAGCGTGGCTGCATTTTGGGGTCATTTCACCCGGCAGCCAGCAAAGCTCATCTCTGAAAAGAAGGGCACCCCACAGGACCCTCCTCCCCTTTCCTCAGCCTTCCCACTCCCCCTTTCCTAAATCTAATGGGATGTGTCACTTTGGGAAGCACCAGATTCCTGCTGCTGCCTCTCACCAAGCAAACGGAGTGCTTGGGGGGTGCACCCCATGCACCATCATAGATTCACTTAGCATTTGGGGGGTTTCACCCTATGACCTGGGGAGAGGCAGGTGATCTGAACCCTTTACCGGGCAACTCACAGGCTTTGGCAAAACTAAAGACCCCAAAAATATGTGCCCTCCCCTCCTCAGAAGCGAGGCTCGAGGAGAGAGAACGGAGTAAACAATTATCACTACCAAATATGGGTCTAACAGCCAGCGATGAAGCCACGGCAGAAGCATGTAGACATCCTGCCGGCAGATTCAAAGGCAGGGGCTCGGGTAGGATTCGGCAGGGAATACGCAGAGGATGGGGCAGCGTTTCCCCCTGCTTGGTTAGTTGTTTCGGCCGGGACATGGTGAGGATCCACGCCTTCCCCGGCTGGGGCCAGTCCCACCCTGCATGGGAACCACTCCAGCGCCCCATGCCGGGGTCTATGGCCAGCTGTCTGTCCTGGTGGGAACTGTTGGCGTGACCTCTCTGGCTTCGGTGTGCCCATGGGAAGCGTTGTGCCCCCAAGTCCCCACCCAAATCCACGCAGCAGAACACACACACCCTTGCCACTTACTTTTCCCCAGGTCCCGGTAGGGTGGGGGGGTGCCGGGAGAAAAGTGGCGCCGGGCCTGCCCCAAAGGTAGCCCCACGGTCCACGGACCGGTGGCCACGGCCAGGCTTGTCCAGTCCGATCCCCAGGGACCCCCGAGGTGTGGATGCTGGCCCGGGCCCGGCCACGGAGGACTCCAGGCCCGGGCCTGGTGAGGCAGGGCAAGAGCAGGGCCGGGAATAACGTGGCCGGGGATAACATGGTTGCGCCAGCCCGTGCTGCCCCGGAGCCTCCAGTGGGCTTCGGTGCTCGGGTGGCGCCGGCCCCAGGGGCGATCTGGGCACGCCCCAAAGCCTGAGTAAACCCCGGAAGCCCCCAGATCACCGCAGCCCCGCGTTCAAGCCCCGGTTGGAGCATCGATGCCCCAGTAACCGGAAAGCTGCTCCCACCCTGCCTCCCCGCCATTTACCGGGCGGGGTGCGGGGGCAGGGTCCCCGCGATATCCGTTTCCGGCAGCCCCCCGAGAGTGAGGGCGCTGCCGGTCCGCAGGACCCCACTCCGCAGCCCCCCCTCCCCGGTTACCGGGACACCGTATGTCCTCCGTCCCCATACCTTTGCGCGGGCAGGAGCAGCGCGGCGACCCCGCGACACTGAGGGGAGCTGAACGGGAGGCACCGCCCGCTTCCCGCCCCCCCCCTTCCGCGCATGCGCCGGGTGACACCGCGCGCCACCGGTGACACGGCACGGCTCCGCACGGTGCCCCGGGGCTGCGCTCCACCCGGACACCGTTCCACGGGCATCCTGCTCCCACAGAGAGCGCTACTGTGTGCCCGCGCTGCCCGGCCCGACGCCCTGGGACTGGGCACGGTTCCGAGCCCGCGCAGCGGGGCCGTACTCCGCCCGCTGCTCACACCGCACCCCCAAGCGCGCGCCCGCCCGCTTCGGGACACCCCCAGAACCCCGCATGACCCCGAGCCCACCGCCCTCCCCTCAAGCCTTCTCTCCCATCCCCTCCTTTCCCCGCCCGCCCCGCGCTCCCACCGCCCGCGCACGCTCCCAC
Organism: Rhabdornis inornatus; assembly: GCA_013397075.1. Lineage (NCBI taxonomy): Eukaryota > Metazoa > Chordata > Aves > Passeriformes > Rhabdornithidae > Rhabdornis > Rhabdornis inornatus. The sequence goes on along the minus strand of VWZS01001858.1, from coordinate 34,137 downwards.
CGCCCACGCGCCCCCTCCCAACCAATGGGCGGCCGGGGCGTCAGCGAGGGAGGGGCAGGGGCGGTGCGCGCGGGGCCTGCCGGGAGACGGGATGACGTCACCGCGGTGCTCTGGGAGCGGCGGTGCTGAGGTGAGCGGCGGGAGCGCCCCGGACGTGACCGGGGGTCGGGGGCCGCGGGCCGCGGGCCGCTGCTCTGAGGGTCCAGGAGGTCCGGGGATTAGGGGTTCCGGGGTCCAGCCCGCGGCCGGGGCTGGGAGGGGCTGCTTGGTTCTCCCTGGGTGGGTGTCCCCGCCCCTGCGCTCCGGTCACCCTTCCTTCTGCCGCACCTGGTCCTCCTGTTCCCGTGCTCTCTGCCACGCTCCCTGGGGGGAAACTCCTCCGAGTCTGTGGAAGTCATGTGCCCTGGTATTGCCTGGGTTTGCCCAGCTCCTCTTCCCCTTGCTGCTCCACTTTCTGCTGACAGCCCTCCTCCCAGTCAGCTGGCACAGTAGCCCTGGCTGGGGACTGCCCTGGCCCTCTGGTTTTGGGTGGGGTTTCAGGTGGTTTAGGTGGCATTCTGTTTTTTCTGGGTTTGGTTTTTTTTTCCGCAGACTATGAAACTTGACAGCTAGATGTGAAAGCTTAGCAGCGCTGATGGAGAGGTGTGATGGGTGCCTGCGCTCCGACGGCCTGAGCGGTGCCTTGGCTCAGGCATCGCCCACCAGCCGGCCGGGCTGATCCCGCTGAGAGCCATGCGAGGCTGCAGCTCCTCAGGGACCGAGGCTCCTGGGCCATGTCTTGTCAGGACATAACAGCAGCAGCCCGAGCTGGCACCGGACAAAGCTGAAGCTGCCACGGCCGCGCAGGTGCAAAGTGCCAGGGCGGTGTTTGGCTGTGGGTCTGTCTCTTTGCCCTCTAAGTACCTGTGGCCGCCTCGAGCTGCTGAGCTCTGCTGCTCCCGTGCTGCCGGGCCTGCCCTCCCTGGCAGCAGGGACAGCTCTCCAGGTCACTCCTCAGGGCTGAGAGACGCTTTACCAGTGTCTGATCTCTACAGTGAGGTAAGGAGCGTTTTACTTGCAGCCTAAAGGTATATTGTGTGCTAGTGACGTTCATATATATCCATCTATTTGTTTATTACAATATCCTCTTATTTATTACAACTGTGATAAATAGTGCAGTCTTTTACAGCTGTCTGAATTACTGAGTCATCGTTTAGGTCTGTCAAATCACTCATTAATTACCCTTCAATGATCACTTAATCACCATTTGATTACCATTTGATTTCTGTTCGGTTATCTATTACTAAGAATTTGATCATCATTTAATAATTAACAGTATTCCTTTAGTTTAAACCTCAACAATGACTGTTCTTAATTTTCCTGGGACAGGAAACTCTCCCTGCTGGGTGCACACCAGGGGGTATGGCATGTTCAGGCTTCTGTGGAACAGCAGAACCTTGCATACTCTCCACACCATTAAGTCTGGGATTGTTTCACTTTCCCTCTCCTTCCTGCAGTTTTTATGCTTTGGGTGGAGTGTGGCTCCTGTGGCTGGGTTGCAGTAACCTTTTGGGGAAAATACTGAATTGTTGTCACCAGTGGTGCTATAATAGCCTGGCTGGGGAAGTACTTGTGAATTGGCCATCCTGGCTGTTGACATTGCATGGGGATACTTTGTCTGTAGGGTCTGAGAGACACCTTATTAAAGCAAGGCTGGTGTCTTCCATTGTGCCTGCTTTGGATGTTCTGCTCAGATGTCGTGCCCAGAGGAACTGGATACCCTGGCAGAGGTGGATCTGCTTGACTTTCTCCTGAAGGATGATGCTCCCTGCCCTGAAATCCCAGGGGAGCAGAATGGTCTGCTGGAAGACTGGGGCCTTCCAGTGCCTGAGGTGAGCTCTTTGTGAGGAATTGCTGCTGAGCTGAGGTTTAGGAGGTTTGTCTTCCTGCTGAGTAAAAGCTGTTCCTCTGCAGCTCCTGGACAAGGAGATGGATGACTTCATCAGCTCACTGCTGATTCCCTTAGAAGATGAACCAGACAGGCTCAGTTATTTGCCTGCCAACAATGACAGCAGCATTTCTGAGGATCAGCATCTGTCCCATTGCCTTGGTAGCAATTTTGCCATTCAAGACATTGTGCAGGTTGATCATAACTATTCTCTTCAGGACTGGCCTGCACTGGAAAGTGTGAGGTCTGGCATGGCAGAAGGAGATGTTACCATTGAGCTAGGTGAGTGATGTGTCTGGGCTCTTTTTGCTCTGGCTACAGAAAAGAGAAAAGCAGTCCCATATTGGTTTGTTTTGGTGGGTGTCAGGCAGTGATGGAGAGAGCCAAGAGTAGAGGGTTTCTGCTGCTGTAAAATTGCTGTTTCATGCTACTCAAAGCTGGCTGGTCAGGTGCTGCCTCTCTGAGGCCCAGCATTTGACTCGTCTTTCCTTCTCCAGGGGCATGGGTGGGTTTGGAAGGCACAGGCAAGGCACTGGAGCAGAACACCAGTTCCCCCGTTGCTGTTGCTGTGGAAGATGAACCCCAGCTTGTGCCTGGAGCCATTGTACAGGTACTGGCTTCCATGCACGTAGACCGCAGCCTTTGCTTCTGCTTACATCTCTCCTTCTCTTCTGACTTGGCTCCTGTAAGGGGGGTATCTCTGAGGGAAAGCATGACACTGCTTTGGGAGAGCTGATTCCAGTTCTTTGTGTTTGCTGCTTGCTCTTTCTGGCCCGGGGTGCACTCCTTGTATTTTGCATTCTCACTAGGCTTATTTTTGCTGTTTTCTAGTCTGACTTCCCAGAGCTAGTCCTCACAGAGGAGGAGAAGCAGCTCCTGGAGAAAGAAGGTGTTACATTACCAACCTGTCTGCCACTGACCAAAGTGAGTCCTCAGTAGAACCAGACAGACCTCTTAAATGTGTCAGGTTGTGTAGGGGTTTGAAACTACAGGACAGTGCTTTGATGAGAATATTTTTGCCCAGGTGCTGTGTTCAGGGCAGTGTTCATCTGGCTTTGGTGTCCGTTTCCTTCTTTTGAGTCCAGGGTGTTGTCCATGTGCCCAGCAGCTTCTGGCTGCTGTCAGTCTCCCTACTCATGGCTGTTTTCAGGAGGCAGTTACACCACAAGTGCCTCCAGCTGTTTTTTCCTGCTTGCCAAGTGGCTCATGAGCTGCATGCTTTTCATTTCCCTTAGGTATTCCTTACTTTTGCTATGTCATGGAAGCTGCTGGCTGCATCAGTAGGCCAGGGTTTGCCTTGCAGTTTATTCAGTGGTGTGGGAAGGACAGAGGGCACAAGCACTTGGCTGGGCACTGAGATGCATGTGGTGTGGGAGAGTGGGATTGCCAGCAGCCTGGTATTGCTGTTAATGAGATGATCCTTGCAGGCTGAAGAGCGAGTTCTGAGGAAGGTGCGTCGTAAGATTCGGAACAAGCAGGCAGCTCAGGATAGTCGCCGCCGGAGGAAGATCTATGTGGATGGCCTGGAAAACAGGTATGGTCACACAGCAGTGTCATCCAACACTGAGGGTACCCATATGTTCTTTTAGGGATCCTTGGCAGAATGATGAAGCGGTGTAATATAGGATTTATAATACAACTTAACTTACAATTTCTAATCACCTGTATTCTAATGCACCTTGACTTACAATTTCTAGTCACCTGGGCCCTCTGCATATTGGGTCAGATTTTAGTAGATGGTTTTGTGTATTAATATAATGATCATAACATAGATTCAAAAATGGTATGAAGGATACAAGGCTCTCCCTCAGTCATGGGAGGAAGCAGGCAATGGTAAATGTGTCCTGGAGCAGAGGGGTCCTGAGCTGTCCAGCAGAAATTCTACTCCCAAGCTGCCCCTTAGGACTTTCGAATTGCTTGGTTTTGTGGACAGTGCACTCTGCTGTTGTGTTTCCCTGCTCTGTGATAGGGCTGTCAGCAACACAGAGCTAGCTGTGTGCCTGCCACCTTCAAGGCCAGTATAGGAAGGGCCTGGTGCCCAGGGACTTTGAGGCTGGCATGGAGGAGAAGAAGAAATCTGTTTTGGTACTTGGTGCACAGAACCTTCTGTATCACAGTGCCTGATAAGAAGGGGAAGGGAACAGCTGTATGACCTGGTGGGGCACAGAATGGTTACTCCCCTCCTGCATGGCCTTAGTTGTGCTGACCACATTGCCAGGTCTGGGAGCAGGGGATGCCTGTCACAAGCTGTTGTGCTGTTCAGCTGCTGGCTCATGCCACCCTGGGGAGAAAGTGAGGCTGCCCTTATGGGGCAACAGCTCTCTGCAGAGGTTTTAGGACATCAGGGTAAAGCCTGCCTGATGCTCTTCTGCTTGGAGGTGGACCAGAGCTTGCTCTGTTCAAGCCAGATAGCCGACCTGCCAGGTCAAATCGGTTTTCGTGGTCAAGCTAGTTACTAATACAGCCTAATGTCACTGATCTGCAGGAGTCTACTTCTGCTTGGAGTGAGCATCCGTAAGGGTTAGTCAACTGCTGCTCTGCAGGACTAACGGGGCTTCATCCCTCCCCATATGTGGTATGGGGTGGTGCTCTCTGGGCTTTGCTGCAGGTGATACCAGGTGAAACCCCAGGACCAATTTTGTCTGCCCCAGCCACCCAAAGGTGATGACTGATGTGAAGTCTCCACTGCTGACCAACAAAATCTCTGTTTTTTCCCCCATGCCTCTTGTTCTTCCTGAGAAGGGTGGCAGCCTGCACAGCTGAAAACCATGAACTGGAGAAGAAGGTGCAGCAGCTGCAGAAGCAGAACATGTGAGTTTGTCTTACTGGGTTTGGCATGAGATGTGGTGGGGAAGGCTGTTCCTCTTCTCAGTACTGTGGACTGTCCCAGGCTGCAGAAGGTGGAGGGAAGTGTGCAGCTCTAGGTCCAGCTGCTGTGCTAACCTGCATTTCCTGCTCTCCTGCAGGTCACTGCTCAGGCAGTTGCAGAAACTGCAGGCCTTGGTGAGACGGTCCACCCCCAAAACAACCCGAAGAAAAACCTGCACCATGGTAAGTGGCTTAAGCTCCAATGTCCGTGGAGGAGTCTGCTGTCCTCAAAAGTTTGGGAGAGAGGCTTTTATAGCATTTAGTGATGCCTGTCTGTCTCCTTTGCTGAGATCTGTACTGATCTTTCTCTTTCCAGATTGTGGTTCTGTCCTTCTGCCTCATTCTGTCCCCCAGCATCCGCTTACCTGGGAGCACAGAGCCACAGCAGGAGCTCAAGGGTGAGTGCCCAAGTTGCAGCTGAGGTGCCCGGGTTGGGGCTGAGGTATGGCTCCAGGTGAAGTGCTGCCCTTCAGAGCGCAGCACCTTCCCCAGAGACAGCCTGAACTCTGGGGCATTTCAACTCAACATCCCCTTGCCTGAGGTGACCACTAGGTTTGGCTTGCTCCCTCACCCCAGCTCTGCACTGTTCCTCAGCCCTGTTGCAGAGGTCTGCCTGGAAGCAGGGCCCTGTGCCAGGGGTGGTGCAAGGACAGGAGAGTTCCGGTCCTTCTTGGAGCACAAACTGTACTTGTGCCTGGCAGCTATGCAGCATCCTCTCCCCACCTCCCTGGGAAGGGGAAGTCCTGGTTAAACAGTTTATCCTCTCTCATGGGCTCTGTGGTGGCTCCATGCTCAACACAGGAGGGTGAGAGGCTGGAAATGACAGGGTTGGCTCTACCTCTCTTACAGTGCTGTCAAGGCAGATCCGTGAGTTTCCAAACCAGGGAGCACCTGATGTGCAGCATGAGACTGAGCTGGAGGGCTTCAGCCCAGAGCCTGGAGACCCCTTGCTTTCGGGCAACCTCAGTCAATCATGGGAAGAGGGACAGAGTCCACTTAACTCCGGTCCCAGATCTTTCAACAGCAACGCATCCTCTGACCCTCCAGCAGCAGCAGGCACCAAGCTGGGCCCACCCCAGAGCGACCCTTTGCCGGCAGCAGTGCTGGTGTCATGGAAATCCAAGAGTCAGAAGTGGGTGGAACACCCTGACAGAGTTCTCATCCAGCAGAACCATGCCAATGAGATGTGACCGATGCTGCATCCTGCTCTTTGGGATGATACTGGGCATCCTGTGGGGCAGGAACAGAGCTGCACTAACATATTATCTATCCAAGCAATTTCTTCTGAATACTCTCCTGATTGCCTGCAACTCAGAGGGTTTACCAGGGAGGAATCGTTCTTACATTTTTTATCAGGTTCCATCTGAGATGGGACAGGAAATTCTGAGAACTTTGCTATGGCTGCTGATGTGGCTTGCAGCCCAGAGTGCACCCAGTGGCTTGTGGGGATGGGCTGTGGCAGGGAGGGTGGAGGTAGTTGAGCTGAGGTGCCAATACTTGTTCTGACTGGATGCAGAGGCCAATACTTCTTCACAGCTGGAGATGAGCAGGCACTTCTTAGTCTGTGTTGTGGCCCCAGACATGTGTCCCGTGTCACTGCCCCTTAATACTGCAGCGCTGCCTGATTTCTCAGTGTGAGAGAGCAAGCTGATCTTCAGTGCTCTCACAGGAGTAGTCCTGCCTGCTGCTGCGACAGACTCAGCATGTCGCCTGTTCCTGCTAGCTTTTGAGCCATGGCCACAGCTCCCAGCCTGGCTAGAGAAGGTAATAAGAAGTCCTTCCTGAGCCATGTGTGCTGTTTGGCTACCATAAGGGCTGAGCCTTTCATCTCCTGCAGGCTTCTGGGCAGGAGGAACAGGCATGCCTTGAGCCAGACTGCTGAGGCAGCACGTTCAAAGAGCAGCAAAGCTGCTTGCTCTTCTGAAGGCTTTCCTGGCGACAGGACAGTTTCAAAGCTGTGTCCTTGTGTACCCAAGCCTTCCTGTGCTGGCTGGTGATGCAGTCAATAGTTCTGGGCTGAACAGAAACACTTTGAGCTGTTGAGCAGTGTCTTTGCCAGAGTGCAGCTTAGTGGTACCTGTAGATATCTTGTCCTACTGCAGGACATTCCATAGAATCATATAGAATGGTTTGGATTGGAAGGGGCCTCTAAAGGTCATCTAGTCCAGTTCCCCCCGCAATGAGCAGGGATAACTTCAAATTGGATCAGAATAATAATGAATAGCTTCCTTATTAATAGAGTCTAAATAAATATTAATGGTGACTGTATCCTCTCTGGTGGTTTTGGCGAGGTGCTGGGCTGCTGGGTGACTTCTGGGGGCTGCACCTGGGACTGGGTGCCGTGTGGGAGAAACCCAGGGGTGGCTGAGGGGCAGTCCGTCTCAGATTGGTGCAGGGGAAGTCCGCGTGGCTGTGGCTGTGCAGAGGGGCTTGTTGAGGCACACTGCGGGTTTGCAGGGCTGCTGCTGTGCTCTCACTCTGCTTCAAGGGTGTGAAAGCACTCTTGGACAAAAGTGTATGTGGTGAGCACCCAGCACCCACCATGCACACACAAACCCCCAGCGCTGCGGAAGCGAGCAGCTTCCCCTGGAGGAAGCACAAGGAGACAGTGTCAGCCTCCACCACTGCTTTCGTAATGGGGAGCTGCACAATCACAGGAAGTGGAGCAGAGCCAGGGTGCTGCAACAGCCACTGGTTGGGCCTTGCCTGCTGTGGGGTTGCTAAATTCAGGCTTGTCCCTGGGTCTGCTTGGGGTCACTGGGTCCACAGGAGGCACTGGCAGACCAGTGGGTCCACTGGAGGCACTTTGAGCTCAGTGTGGGATTTGGGGGCATGGTACCTAAGCAAGGCAGTGAGTGCAGGAAGCTTCATACTTGCATCCCACCCAAAGAACAAAAATGACATATGAGACAACAAAGATTGTGTATGGAGGGGAGACAGCCAAGGAGAGTCTCACCCGGAGCCTCTGCCTCAGGACAGGTAGCAGCATGCTCCAACAGGGCTGGGTCTCAGCTCTACCCTGGCCAGGACTGACAGCTCCTGAGCATCACCAGGGAACCACTGGAACTGTTTTCCCCAGGACATGTGTGTGGCATCAGGAAGGTCTAGGACCCCACTACATTTTAGTTTAATTTTCTGCAGTTTGAGGCCAGGGTGTGTAATGTCCCTCCCAACTTTAGTTTCATTTTTTTTTGTAGTTCTAGGCCAAGGTACGTAATGTCCTATTCCCGCTCTACTTTTGCTTTTGGTAGTTCAGAGTCAGTGTATGTAGTGGCCTGTTCCCGCTTTAGTTTCATTTTTTGCAGTTCAAGGCCAGAGTATGTAGTGTCACAGATGTTACACAGTGTTCCTGACCCAGCACTAATCAGTATCAAATGAGCCATGTGCAGTAGTACATGGTGGTGTTGTTGCCAGCCGAGTTAGGAGCAGCCATGTGAGCTGGTGTTTGCCTGGGTATGATGGGGTCAGTATTGCTCTTTGTAGCAGTCTGGCTTGCTTGGCCAGGTGTCAGGAAGGGAGATAACCCTGGGAGGGCAGGCTGGGAGCTGGGAGTTTTGGGAAGGGTTGCTCCATGGTCTCAGCTCATAATGACCCAGGTCTGCTATTTTTCATTGCTTTCTGTGTTCTTGTGCTAGTCCTACAGCAAGCAGCTCTGAGCTGGAGAGAGGAATGAAGCTCAGCCTGGACCACATGCCTTGGGTTAACAGACAGCAATGATAAAAGTGTTCATAATGAGTCCTTTGGCTGAGGATTTTGTTATATCAAGCAGAGGAGCAGTAGCCACCTGATATTCCTCCCACCCTCCTTGTCCTCTGTGCAAGAGATGCCCATTCTTTTTCCTAGCGTGCTGCAGGGATCAGAGCATGGTCTGCGTGTGCCCTGGTGCTGTTTGCATGCACACAGACACACTGACTCTGCCTTAAGTTCAGTGTTATGGTCCCGGCTTGTGTCCCCACCTTGTTCCCTCTATTATGCCCAAGGTCAATCTGTATCTCCCTTCTGTCCCCGCAAGTGCCTGTGTCAGCATTGTGGGACTACGCTGGCAGACTGGAAGCATGAGCTTTACAGGGAAGAATATCCTAGACAGTCCTCGGCAAGTCCCAGATGGGTGTTGCCAGATGGAAACAATCTTTTTTGCTTGGTGACTCCTCGAGTATCAGAGTATCTTCTCTTTTCCATGATAGTGATATATTGAAATTGTGAAAGCATAAAATGAAATTTGCTTTCTATTGCCAAGGAAGTCCAGCCTGGGCTGTGTAACCAATGCAAAACACTTCCTGATCATGGCTTTAAAGGAATCAGGTTTGCACTTTTTAAAAGAAATTAGTTAGGGTTTCCCAGAGAGATGGAAAATTCAGTCAGTAGGACCTCTTCAAGGGAAATCTAAATCCTGTGTCAGCATCCATCCTATTTTTATCCACTAGCACCAGCTGCTGGATATTGGTGGAAGCGGAAAAACGAACAGAAATCTGTGAGCTGGTTTAAAAAGCAGCTGGAAATACAGTGATGGAGCCACTGCCTCCTTCCAGCTCTCACAGCTGGGCACTTCGGCCCTGGGCCTACTGAACCCTCAGGGGCTGTGTTAGGACTACTTTAGCAAAGTGTCTAAGGCAGAAGGCAGAGAGGTTGGGCTATGATGCCTGAAAAAGTCCAGCCAGTGTCAGATGTGCCCTTCCCCTACTCTCTTTCCTTGGCCGTGACTGGACATCATCAGGGTCTTGTTGGAGACACATCCCAGTGCATTACTCGGGGGACACGGGCATGCCCAAGGGTCTCATGGGGAGGGATGTTTGGGAGCTTTCCCCAGGCCTGGGAAGGGAGGGCAGCTGGCAGCCGGCCACCGCTGCACATCCGCCGGGGCTGGGAACCGGAGGCTGGCGGCTCTGCAAGAGTCATTTGCAACCGCCCCGCGCATTCGGGCATCCGAGAGCTTCCTCTGCTCTGTTCTCACGGGGAAGGCTCCGCAGTATTGGCTGCGGCAGCACACTGGGGCTGTGCCTTATCCTTCTGCCTGGCTACAGCCCGGCTTGTCCCCCATCCCTAGGGACATCTGGGAGTGACCCCGAGGAACATGTTACTCAGAGCATAGCATCAGGTTTGCAGGCACAATACTGCTGCACGCTCCCAGAGAGGGGAGCCGGGACAGTCCCCATCCCCAGGGACCCTGCTGCCCTCAGCCTTGTTGTCTTTTTCAGTCCCAGTGCGGCATGAAACCTCCCCGTGGGAGGGTGGCTGCTGGGTGAGACAAACCTCACAAGTTTGAGGCAGGGCAGAAGACAGAGCCAAGCCCTGCATCCCCACAGAAACCCTTTATTTTGCATCTGGTGAACTTGCCTAAGAAAGCATGAACCTCTGGGCTGAGAGATGCTCAAGTGCAACATGTTGGTGCAGGCAAAGTCTGCCGAGGGACTCCCTGCTGTCCTGAGCCTGCTGGATTTTCCCACTTCCTGTTATTTTATCCGTGTGAAGATGCTGGTGCCAATCCTGCAGAAAACACCAAATCAGATGGGGTCATGTATGCTGTGGAGGGTAGAGGGGAAACCCAAGGGGAGCATTGTGTGGCTGACTCGGGTACTACAGGTTCCAACAGCCTGTAGCAGAGGCTGTGCCAGGTGCTGGCATCTTTTCCTCCTCTCTCCCTGCTGTGGAGTGTGGAAAGGTCCCAGGGGGTCCTCTGTGCCCAGACCGCATCCTGGGATCCCCCACCTTGAGACACATCTGGCATGCAGGGGTGGACTATGTTACCTGGATGCTCCTTAGCCCTTGCATATCACTAGTGACAAACCCATTCCACTCTCACGGTTCTCCCATGCTTCACCCCGTGGAATTTTTCCCTTCTACAGCCTGAGTTGCAGGAGACCTGGCAGAGCAGTAGCTGGGACACAGCACTCACCGGGTGGCTTTCCAGTCCTCTGCAGGACTGTCGGCTGCCTCTCGCAGAAGCCACAGGGCATGCAGGGTCTCCTCCCCGCTGGTGTCCACATAGCACTGGCCCAGGAAGACAGTTGTCCGGGCAGTCTCTGAGTCTGGAAGGGTTTAAGGTGATGCGAGTCAGGCAGTGAGCACGAGGTCACCCTGGCATTCCTGCTGCAGGACGATGGCCCCCTGCTGCCTACCTCGGAGCCGCCAGTTCACGGTGAAGGAGAAGGTGGGCTGTGGGGCCAGCCCTGTATCTTGTTGGGACCCCTCCAGTGGTGAGGTGAGGAGTTCCGAGTCGCCAGCAGCAGGGCCCGGCAGGTAAAAACCAGAGAATCTGTTGTCCTTGTCCAAGGTGAACACAACCATCCGGGAGCTGGTGTCGCTCTGCCACGACCCGGAGAGAAGGCACTGCAAGAGCAGTGCTGTGGGTTCGAGTGACCAGGCAGGGAGGAGGGCATCCAGCTCCCACTGCTTCACTCTGGCTCTGCCCGGAGATGTCTGCAGCAGTGTGTGGTGTACCACAGACCTGATGTGCCACTGGCGTTACCATCTCAGTGTGAGCATCATGCCTGAGCTCTGACTGCATTCAGCTCAGCCACTGTCTGGGATGGCTTCACCCACCCAAGGGAGAGTCAGTCCCCTCATGCTGAAGCAGTAGGTGCACTGCTTCCCCTACACTCTAGGGAGGAAAACAGGAGCTGTCTGGAGTATGGCTCTGTTTGCCTTCCTCTGAATGATTCCGCACAGCAAGAAGCATCCTAGCACGAGTCCCTTCTTCCCAACCTCATCACACCTTCCTTCAACTGCACAGTGCTGTTCCCATCAGTTCCAGCAGCCCAGCCCTCACTCCCTGGTGAGCTATGATGCACCAGCAGCAGACTTTGGGGTCTAGCAGGAAGTCAGAACCACATCCCCACTGTCATCTGTCTCCATACCTTCCTCTCCGCAGGGGCAACACACACCGCCAGGGCAAGGGCGAGGACCAGGGCAAAAGCACTTCTCCCCATGGCTGCAAGGCTGCTAAGAGTTCCTCCCAGCCCTGCAGCCTGGCACCCTTTATAGGGCTGTAACTGGAGCCCCACCAGCACCAGGATGGCAGCTGTGAGATGAGTGGCTTGATGTCAGGGTGCCTGGGACAGGCGAGGGAGGTGAGGAGGTCTGCATGACCTGGCCAGAGCTGAAGGAATGCAGGAATAATCACGGCTGTGCAGATGGGGTGGGGGCACAAGTTTTTTATAAGGCTCTGTAGTAGCCTGGAAAGCATCAATACCTTCTTTGGGAAACTGCCTTACATGCATGAAGGCTGGAAATTACCACCTATTTCAACATTTACCCCCTCCCTTCTTCGCTGTTGCCACTGCCTGACCAGAGTGCTGCAGCGCTGCATGGAAGGGAAAGCTTACTCATTTTAGAAACAGTAACATTTCTCCAGCCTCTTCTGGATGTCAGCTGCTGATTTTGATGCTTTTGCTTTTACTTTTACTTTTATGAGACTTAGAGGAAGAACTTACCGCAGAAGCATTACAGAGGTCCCAGGGAGTGTTTTGCTAAACACACAGAGCATGATAACCAGCATAGTATTCACACTTCTTCCTTGTATTTGCTGCTTTAAAGGACCTTTTATGTGCAAAATGCAGCGTGCACTGTCTTCCTGAGCCATGCCTTTCCTGTGATGCCTGGAGCAGGCATATGGCTGTGGCAGCTGAAAATTCAGGTGGGATTCAGCTGAATCAACACCTGCTGTTTCCAAGACAGCAATGTTTTGGGCAGGGCATGGCAGCAGGGCTGCAGTGTGCAAACTGGGAGCTGGGGAGTGCCCCTTTGGGGTGGGCACTCTCAGTGCCCACTGCTAGCCTTGGCACATCCTGGCACCCTGTTCCCAGCACATCTCTCTCTCATCTAGGTAGCCTCAACAGCTGGGCTGGCCCTCTCCTAACACATCCCTCCTCCTTTTTACCTTTTTCAGTCCCAAACTCAAGGTCTATCACAGGGACTCAGAGAAATTCCTCCCGGGGATTCTTTTGCTGTTGTCCTGGACGCCACACACTGTTCTTTTGGCCCGACACCAGGTCCCGCCTTTCTGTGCTGTTTGGCAGGGACAAGCCACCTTGTTAGAGATCCCAGGGTGGTGGCAGGTATCCCTCCACTTCAGGGCACCATGCTGCAGCTTCGCCAGAGCTGGGCCAGGCTTGATGGACTATGTGGCCATGGTGCTGTCATCCCTGGGTCAGGGATATTTTCATAACACTTCTGCAAGAGGCTTCCTCTTCACTCACAGACCTGCCAGAAGTTTTGCGTCAAAAGACCTGACTAAGTTTGGCCACTGTCCACAGAGGCAAATAGAGAGGCACTGCCAAAATGCAGTGGTAGAGAAGGGGGAAATCCCTGTGTATAACCCAGGGGGATGGGATGGGAGGGGATGGGATCTTTAACTTGTGTACATTTTGCTTTTGGTGCCATAGAGCACAAAGAAAGTGCCTACTCAACATCTCAGATCTACTTATAATGCTGCCTCCATTGCCCAGTCCAACAAAACATGGAGTCCCAGTACTGGAAAGGGTCTGGTGGGAATGGATATGAAGGCACTGCAAGGAAGTGAGCTGAATTCAGGATACTGCTGCTAGTTCTGCCACCATGAGGTAGGTGGGGAATGATGACACAGGGTGGAAATTTGGGCTTAGACGAGATGGGAAATGAGCCCAAGGAGGCAGATGGGTGGGATCAGGGAGAGATGCAGATGTCCCTGCAGAAGGGCAGTGGTGAGACCTCACCTCAGCAGGGGTATCTTTGTGGACAGAAGGTGTAGCAAGGACAGACTTTAAGAAAAGGCAATCAAGCTGATAATTTAAAAATTTTATTCTCATTTGGGAGGCAGGTTTTTCTTGCCTTGTTGGGGGGTCAGGCTGCAGCCAGACCATCCCATCATAGGGCTGGTGAAGACACAGCCTCACAGAGAGGGGACAAGTTTGGAAGGATCTTTCCTTTTGTGGTGCGTTTCCGTGTGAAGACATTTCTGCCCACCCTGTGAGAAGTTGAGAGTTCCTGTGGGATGACCCACAGACACTGCCCGCTCAGAGCTGCCAATGCTCGCAGCAGTGATGGGGTGTCCCTAAATGCCCCACAAGTTTCCTCAAGTGAGGACCCCTCTGTGGGATTAGTGTCCCCCATATCCCCCCACTACCTCGTGGCTTTCCAATCCTCCTCAAGGGACCCGACAGCTTCACGCAGCAGCCACATGGTGCTCAACATCTCCTTTCCACCTGCATCCACAAAGCACTGCCCCACAAAGGCAGTGGTGGCATCTGGGAGGAAGCACATATTGGGAGATCCATGGGGGAACTGGCTGCTTCTCCTTCCCCACAGTCCTCCCAGACACAGCTGTGCTCCTGCTCCAATGGCCACACAACCACCAAACCCATGCTGGGGGCTCCTGCCCTTCCCTGTGGCTCCCTTGGACAAGGCAGGATTTGTAGCACCACATCTCGTTTGTGCTAATGGGGTCTGGACCCACCATGATTGCCCCAAAGATGTTGGGTGAGAAGGGACTCCCCTGTTCAAGCCCAGCATTGCCCCTTAGCCCCATGCTGTGCAGTTGTTGCTGCTTAGCTTCACCAAAGCATCACCCAGCTGAATTCCTGGCAAAAGAAAATTCCTGCTGGTTGCATGTGTGGCTTCCATTGAAACTCCCATGCTGTCCCCAGGTGCCCCAGCACTTACTGGAGAACTTGTCCCAGCGCACAGTGAAGGCAAAGGTGGGCCAGCCCTCCTCTCCAAGCTGCTGCTGGGCACCCCTCAGGGGGGAAATTTGGGCACAGCCCCCAGAGAGGGTGACTCGTGTGAGGTACTGTCCCTGGAAGTCCCCGTTGTCCCTCAACACCGAAATCTCCATCAGTGAGTCCTGGTCATTCCTCCACAGTCCGTTGAGCTGGCACTGAAGGAATACAGCCACATACTCTCTGCATGTGCACGCAGAGGGACCCCATCCCTGCTCCTGCCCCACACCAGGGGAGCCACAACCCCTGCTGTGAGTGCAGCTGCAGGGCATTGGATATCCCTAATCCCAGTTTGGGGAAATGCTGCCCCAGGGTGCTGCTGAGAGGATAGTGGAGCAAGGCCAGAGTGTCCCAACCCTGCAGCACGCACGGTACGCCCAGACACAGACCCAGAAGCTGGAGGGGATGCCACAGACATAGTGCTCCCAGGCACAAACCCCGAGGCAAGGAATGCCCTGTGCATAGCTCCCTCATGCGAACAAATCTTTCTGGAGGTGGTACCAGGTGGCTGGTGGTGATCCAGGGATACCTTGTCCTCTGCCTGGACTTGGATCTTGCAAAGCTCTCCTGCTTGTCTAAGCCTAAAATGTCATTTAAGGGAGAACTCCTGGCTGCCCACACTGTATCCCAGTGCCTTGTCTGCCACACTCCCACTGTCACACATCCCCATACCTTCCTCTCTGCAGGAGCAACACTCTCTGCCAGGGCCACGGCGAGGACCAGGATGAAAGCGCCGCCCCCCATGGCTGAAGGGTTGTGAAACACCCAGTCCAGCTTCCTCTCTGCCCTGCATCCCGAACCCTTTTATAGCGGTGTAACCGGAGCCAAGACGGCTGGCAGCTGCGGCGCGAGTGTCCCGATGTCAGCGTGCCCAGGCCAGGTGGGGTGAGCAGGTCTGCCTGACCTAGGCAGCGCTGGAGGAACGCGGCGATGAGCACGGCTGCGCAGGGAGGTGGGGATGCAGGGATTATTTACACATCCGCTGTCCAAGAGGCTCTGTCGACCCCGTTCCTTGCTCAGAGCCGGAGCCCTGGGGGCGGGCACGGCCTGACACTGTCCCGCTGCCACCGACTCAGTGCTGCCACCTAAACACAGACTGCAGCAAGCGAAGTCCCACCAGCTATGCTCTGCTGCGCTGGCTGGTGTCGTGTCTGCCCCTGTCACCGTCCCCTCCTGCGTTACAAGTGCCTGTCGCTCTTTATAAACTGTTTTTCGTCCTGGCTCTGCTGGGCTTTCCTTGGATTTGGGACCTAAGACTGTCGCTGCAGCAGGAACTCTTGAATCAGTCATTATTCCAAGTGCAGAAGGGCTTTCCTGGAAGATCTGTAGATGTTAAAATTTCCTTGTTCCTGTGGGAGGGTATGTTCTGTGCACGGTGCCTCCCTAGACACCGTGGGAGGTGATGCCATATGCATGATGCTTTGAGGCTGGACAGGGCTCTGTCTGACCCTTCCCGAGGGTTTCCTGATGGTGCAAGGCTGTAATGGGCATGCTCAGACTGCCTGGCATTTGCACAGGGACACAGCACAGACATCTCTAAGATACCTGGTGAACACATCACTCCCGATGCTGCAGGAGAAGACAGAAATGGCATCTGGCTGAGTCCAGATCATGAGGTGCCTCTCTGGCCCCTGCACAAGCACAAAGGATGAAATCTGTTTTAACAACCCTTCTTATCTTTCCTGGGCCTGAAGACAAGGAAACCCACTCTCCTGTTCCTCAAGGGGCAGGATCTTATTTTCAAATTGCACTTTGCTTTTAATTAAAAAATTATAGAGCTGTGTTGAGCTCCCATCCTGGGGATTTGCTGCAAAAGCCCTTGGGATCTTGACACCAGTCTCTCTTGTTTGCTGCCCAGCTGTCTCCCAGCACTCAGGGCTTGGCACTCCCTTGTGGGCTCCATGCAACACCCACAAGGGCAGCTCCACTACAGAGCAAGGATGGACAAGTGCCGTGCAGCCCACCCACTAGCTTTCCAGTCATCCTTGGGCACATCAGCCTCATCTTGCATGATCCATGTCATCCTCAGTATTTCCCTTCTGTCCCCAGCTACGCAGCTTTGGCCCGTGGAAGCAGTGATGGAGCCTGCAGTCTGTGAAGGAATGGGATGAGATGGTGCTGGGACGGGGCTGTCCCTCTTAGACACACATGTTGCCGGTGGGAAAGGCTGCTTGTGGGTGGGTGATGTTTCCCTCCCCAGCCTTCTGTCCTGCTGGGACCTTGAACATGCAGGACATGGTGGCATGAGCCCAGCTGAGCTGGACATCACAGGAAGGGCAGGGATATTCCAAGGACATCTCAGTGGAGACTAGAGGAGTTCTGAGAATACAAGAAGGAGGCTGGGAAAGGAGAAGCACCTGAAAAGCTCTAGCTGACAGCTGAAGGTGGCTCTTCTGAGTCATCAACTGTGTCACCTGCAGCAGTGACACCCAGACCTCAATCGTGGTGTGTGGTAGCAGCCAGTGAGGTTTCCTTTTCTGTTCACAGCTGAGATGGCTACATTGGAGCCAAGGTCAGAGACCCCCCCCGCCTGGTCAAGGTGCAGTGCACTGGAGGGGACTCAGCACTGGTGCCACAGCACAGCCTGGGTGGAGCACGGTGGCAGGAGTGAGTGACCGTCTGAGCCATGTAGGGCAAGCTGGACAAGCTGCAGGTCCCTCATCCACGCAAGGGGTTATACCGGCAAATTTGATGAGCTCAGCCGTAGGATGGGTGGGCAGAACACATCTGGGAAGATGCCTGGTTCCAAACCAGCCCGAGGAAGGGCTGAGAACATAACTAGGGAGCTCCTCCATTCTCTCAGGATGGCAGTCTGTGGCTGACAAGGCTACAGCTGGAACAGGCTCATGGAGAGAGGCAGAAGAGCAGAGCACAGTGTGTGGTCCTGACCAGAGGACCACACAAACATGGTGGAGGGGATGGGAGCTATATGTCTTCACTCATCAGTGAAGTTATGACTTGAAAATTGAATTTATTCTTTTGTCATCACTGCAGAGTGGAAGGGTACCAGGGTTTGGTACACGCAAACCCACCAACTATGCAGTCCCTTGAGACCTGGGAATTGCCTGCCTCTGTCTCCTTAGGTGGGTCCGCAGCTGCACTGAGAGAGATGTTGGGCACCAGATGTTCAGTGTTGAGACATTTGTAAACAGTTGACAGGAGCAGTCCCCACAGAAATGGTTGTGTAGGACAGTTTTCCACATGTGGTTAAGATATGTAAGTGCTGGAGGACCCCTGCAGTTGAAACTCCTTCTCCATTCTAACCGTGACTATCTGTTTGAAGGGCTTGGATCCTTATGCAAGCACCACCTCCTGCCAAGATCCTAATAAATTTGGCTTTTGGGGCTCTTTGAAACTGATATACTCTGTGTGCAAACAGCTGTGCCACACAGACATGTCCATGTGATTTCAGGTGCCTCCTGCCTCCACCAGCTCCCCATGCCCCAGGAGGCATTAAGAGTGTGTGAATGACCCTGGTCAAGGCTTGTCATGCAGCAGAAACAGTGGATTTTCCAGCAGTGGGGCTGAAGGAGAAGCCCTGCTCATGCTTGCCTTGTTGATAAGGTTGTGCTAGAAAGAAACAAATGGTGTTGGGTTTGCAGACCAGCACCATGAGCAGGTTTGCAGCTGAATAAAACCCAGAGCTGAGGGATGCAGAATGTCCACAGAGAAACATCCGCATCCTTAACCACTCTCAGATGCCTGCAGGCACCGCTGGCACAATATGCCCTATCACTCCAAATCTGGGGTGTGCCAGGGATGCGTTGCAGCCTAGCTGGGTGCCCTCGTGTAGGGACTGGCCTTGGAAATAGCTCTGCCAGCTCATGCCTGCCATGTTTCTCACCAGCACTGTGGCTGCCTGCTGGGGTTTGCAGGATGCTTCAACTGTGGTCAGCACTGCTGCCTTGCTGAAGCACCCTGGGAATGCTGCACAGCCTCAGGAAAGCCCTGCCCTGGGGAGATGTTGGCATGAAGGCAATAATGAGGTCAGGAGCATGCATGCAGTGAAGCTGAAGGCTTAGCAAGGTGCCTCACTGCTGAGCTGGTCACACTTCAGGTGAGAGCAGAGTCCTCTGGTCCCTCTGCCTCTCACTTTTCTAGTTCTCAGCCTCCTCTAAAAGCATGTAAGAGGCTGTGCAGATACATAAGTGCATAGCAGAGGGCTGGTAAAGGCATTCTGGTCAGAAATGCCGTAAGGGAGCTGAAAAAGCTGGAGAAATGCCAGCGAGGCACTGAGAAGGGAACAGCAGGACTGCTCTAGAAGTATGAACTCCAGGGAGAAAGACATGAGAGGCAAACCGCATGCAAGTTTGCAACAAGGTAGGCGATAACACAGAGCAGGGAAACTTGCTGAAGCCACAGGTGCTGTTTGCAAAGCTCTCCCACCCACAGCATTTGTGGCAGGAAAGCCAGGGGACTAGTGGGGGTGGCAGCCCCAGCAGCTCAGTCCTACTTTTAAGTTCATCAAATCCCAGGCAGCATTCCAGCTCAGGGCAGGCAGCACTGTGCCAGGTTATTTTCAGAATCAGACACAAGAACTAAGTTTCAGATTCAGACCCAGAGCTGATTTCCTGGAAATCATTTGCTTTGGCTTAGAGGAGTGCTTAAGGCAGCACAGGCACTGCCTGTTTTGGTCAGTCATATGGTACATTGGGCAGAGATTTGAGAAGCTGTATTTACTGGTCATCAGCTTTTCAGTGAATCATAGGTTTCTTAGGAAGAGTTTTGGGCTGAGTGTACTGTGGGGTGTACTGACCCTGTGTGGCTGGTACAGAGTAGCCTTTGGCACTTTTCAGGAGTGTGGATGCAGCCAAGACCCCTCACCTGCCTGCTTAAGGGCCGTGTCAGAGCCTCCAGGGGCTACCCAGCCAGGTTTTTGGGATGCAGAAGAGCTCCCCTCCCACCACACTCACCAGGCTTTCATCAGGAAAGAGTGAGTGCTGGTCACAGTTAGTGTCAGAGGATTACTTTGGGGATGCACCCCCTTGTTTGGGCTGAAAAAGGGGCTTTCTTGGGACCAGTCTCTTCCCAGAATAAGGGAATGAGAGTTTCATCACACACCACCTCCACCATGTTTTACCCCAGCTTTTTAAGGACATATCCACAGACTGTACAAAGCTGTCTTTGAATATCTTTAATTTTATTTGGTGTGTTTTGAGACATCTCCCTCCAGAGCTGGAAACACTGATCCTGCTCCAGGGGAGGACTTCTGTTTCTCAAGTGTGTCCAGAATAAGATGCTTCTCCCTCTTTTCAGCCTATCCGAGTGAAGGTGTTGCGGCCAGTCCTGTGGGGAAGCAGTAGCCCATCGGTGCCCAGCCAGCAGCAGGGTAGGGGTCCCAGATGGACTGGGGGGTACCTTGGCTCACCTGGTGGCTTTCCAGTCATCTGGCTCTGAGTCGACTTTCTCCCGCAGCAGCCAGGAGGTGTGCAGGACCTCCTTCCCATCATCCCCATTGAAGCACTGGCCCACGAAGACAGCTGTGGAGTCTAAAGCAGTGGTGGCTCTTAGCATCTCTTCTGATCATGGAGCTTCACAGACATCAATGGGTTTAATGCTCATGGAGCCCGAGTGGATATTTGCAGGGAAATGCTGTGTGTCAGAGGTGTTGTCAAAGCAGCCCTTCATGCTGCCTCACCTAGACCTTGTTTTGGGAGGTGTACTGCTGTCTGCAGACACCATCCAGAGCGGGGAGAGATCAGGGACGGAGAGACAGGGGACAGCAGAGAGAAAAGAGGGATTGGGATGGGCACTGGGACATGCCTGAACTCACCTCTCCATCCCACCACCCCATCCAACAACAGCCATCATGCAACTACAGACCTGAAAACTTCTTCCAGTTGACTGTGAAGCCGAAGGTGCACTGTCCATCCTCATCCAGGTGCTGGGAGCCATTCAGTGGAGATGGCTGGATGGGTTTCTTGGCGCTTGACACAGCGGTGTGGTACTCGCCAGAAAAGCTTCCATCGTTGCCGACTTTGAACACTTGCATCTTGGAGCCCAGATCATTCTCCCACCAGCCAGTCAGGTTGCACGTCTGGGGATAAGCAGATGTGTCCCTGGGGGCTGCCTGTGCACAGCCCTCACAAGCTGATCCCCCTGCCCACAACCCCTGATGCCCACAGGGTGCTGGCACTCACCTTGATATCCCGTGTGCTTTTCCCCAGGCTACTCAGAGACCACCTGCTTTTGGTTGCCTTTTCCTCTCTCTCACTGGCCTTGTTCTCCCCAGGTTGTTCGCCTTCCTGGCAGACAAGCTTCGAAAAGAAGAAAAACACAGGTCAGGCTGTGGATGGCAGCACTGTAGAGTGTTCCTGGAGTCCTGAAAGTGCTTTAGCATTCATTTTTAAAAGATATGATTCGTAAAGTTGCTGTTGTCTTGGGGGACAAGAGGGCCAAAAGCTGGGGTAAACCAAGCAAAGCGGAGAGGTGAATAGGAAAAGCGAAAGGTGGGAGGCCTGGACAGGCAGGAACACGGGCAGGATCCCACCTGTAGCCCTGGCAGGTGAGCTGTGTGAATCCAGGCCACATCTGCCCGTGTTTGTGGGTCCCTGTGCTGTGCTCAGCCCACGGAAGCTCAGTGGGATGGGCACAGCCCTCAGGTCCACAGTGGGCTCCAACTCATCCTTGCACATCCTACCTGCAGTTCTAAGTGCTGCCTGTTCTCTCCCACACTGCACCGTCTGAGACAGGGGCAAGTCACCCCCGGGACAGGGTCCCCATGCTTCCCCCTGAGTCCCTGGGAGGGAAGTGCGGGAATTCTACATGCATGGCCCCTGCACCAGGGAGAGAATCCCCATGCACATCTCTGCCGGGCACACGGGACAGCCCTGCAGCATCACGTCCCTCACCTCCCTCGGCAGAGGGTCCCGTCTGGATACCCGCTGGAGCAGGGGATCCTCCTGTTGCCGAGTAGTCCCCCCGCAGATGGGTCTTCCACGCGTGTCCCACCCCTAACAAGCTCATCATGTTCCACCCCTCCGGCGACTCTCCTGCTCATAACCCTCCCCGAACACCGCGATCCCCAGGCGTGCCCCCCAGGCAGACTTCCCCGAGTTTCCAACGTGTGTCTCCCAGCAGGAGCTCCCACCTGGATGCCTGCCGCGGCCGCGGCCGCGGACACCCCTACAGGCAGGGCGAGAACGGAGAGGATGCGGCGGCTCATCGGGATGCAGCTCGGGATGCAGCGGTGGCCGCGAATCGCGCCGTGCCGGTGACTCACAGACTTTTATTCTTAGGCTCCGCCACTGCTTTCCGGGAAAGCCGCGGGCGGTATCTGAGGGAGGGACTGGGATTGAGAAGGGGAAGGGAAAGGAGATAGGAACGGGGACAGGTGTGTGCACAGGGGATGGGCACAGGGCTGGGGATGAAGGCAGGGAGAGGCTGTAGGTTAAGATGGGATGGGATCGGGAATTGATGTGGGGACGAGGGCAAGGGTGTGGGATGGGGGATGTGCACACGGAGGGGGATGGGAACGGGGACGGGGATGGGGATGAAAGCAAGGGTGGGAGGGATGGGGTAGGGACAGGGGCAGAGATGAGGGATTGGAGGTAGGGATGGGGATAGGCATGGGAACCGGAACAGGGATGGACACAGGGACGGGGATGGGCAAATTAGGGATGCAGGAGGGGTTATGTAGGGCTGCCTGCTGACATCACCCAGCCTGGGGGTCTTTAGCCCCATGTCTACTGGTTGAGGGCTGGGTCTAAGTTTCCATCCTGCTCTGCAGGAGCTCCCGTGTCTCAAAGCACTCTCTGGTCACTGCAGGGGATGGACAGAAGGACAGAGAGTCGTGGGGACTGGGCGAAGTATGTGTACAGAGACAGCAGGTGATCTGCAGTGGGTCTAGGTGATCTGCAGTGGGTCCAGAGAATTGGAAGATGAAGGAAGCAAACCTGCTCCCACAGCAGTAGGAAAACCTCCAAGTAGGAAAATCTGCATTGCAGGCTGGACGTGACCAGCCCAGGCTGCACATATCAGGAAAGAGGAAAAGGTAAATGAAAAGTCAACGAGAGGGCAGGATCACGTCAAGGTCAGGGACAGGATGTGCAATAGTTAGGACAGCTGATGAACACAGATTATGATGCAGAGGGGTGGCGGCCCCAGTGCTGATTTCTTGTAAACTCTACAGTTTCACTTTCAGTTTCCTCATTAAGCAAACACAATGCTTAGATCATTCTCTGTCCTACCATCTACCTTCTTACAAGAAACCAGGAGCCAGGGAATTTGCAGTTGTGGGGGTAATGAAATGACAGAAATTGAGTCTTACGTCCTGGCCACCATGGTTCTCAGTGGCCTCATGCCCCGCTGTGCAAGGTTCCCAGCCTCACCCTCCACTTCCACTGGGGTCCTAAGGCTTTAGCCTCACAGACCACTCAGAGAAGTCTTTGGGTGCTTATGGTGCTGGTGACAGCCACAGTGAGTGTTTGGGGAGGGGAAGCAGGAGAACGAACCCAGCATGACCAGGGCAGTGCCAAGGATCAATGGGGATGATCTGAGGGCTCTGTGCAGAATACAGGGGTGAAGATGAGGGTTCAAGGGTGAAGATAAGGATTTAGGGTGACTTTTAACCATAATCTGGACCACCAGGCACATCAACCATTTATGTTCAGCCAGTGCAAGCATACCCTGGAGAGTCTCAGGTCTATGCACTCTGGGTGCAGGCCTAGAGTCCAGAAAAATGAGCAAAGACTGAGAAAGGCTGGGAAGGACAGGCACACTGTGAGAGGGGGATGGTACACTGGCCCTGACACTTTCTTGGGGTACTGTGTGCTTTCTGCCCCAAAGTCCCTGCCCCATTCAGCAGTCTCTTGTCCCAGCAGCCCTGCAGCCCCTAGGCAGCAGTGTCCTTCACACCATTTGCACCTCTCGCTGCCCACACAGCTTCTCCCTGTGGTACTCAGGAGCAGGAGTTAGGAGCTGTGCAGCATGGATTATGTAACTAATGAGTTGGAAGCTTCATGAGCTGCTGAAATGTTGGATT
This sequence comes from Rhabdornis inornatus, assembly GCA_013397075.1. Classification (NCBI taxonomy): domain Eukaryota; kingdom Metazoa; phylum Chordata; class Aves; order Passeriformes; family Rhabdornithidae; genus Rhabdornis; species Rhabdornis inornatus. The sequence continues at coordinate 10,667 of VWZS01001858.1, read as the reverse complement.
AGTGAGGTTTACTATTAGAGCGGTGCAAAGGGCATTGAACCCTTGTTCGATTTGTTTCCTTTCCTAATGAGTTGATAAAATAAAGTTTAATGTTCAGATAACATCCTGTGAATATGAACACCAGAAAGGATCCGTATCTTGTTCCACCTTCTGGCTTATCAGGTGATAGCCAACCAGTGGGAAGTTCATGTATACCTGCATACATGCAACAGGTACAACACCTTCAGTATCTGCCTTTAGCCACCCGGTCTGCCCAGCAGCTTCCCCTGGAGTCCCATGTGGAGGGAGCAGAAACCATCTCTGAAAAGGCAAGCTCCCAAGATAGGGCCCCATGGAAGATGATACCTTAGATAAGAAATTGTTCACCTAGAGTGACTAATACCAAGAAGCATCTCACCCCCCCCCCC
>VWZS01001858.1:0-10030 GCA_013397075.1 Rhabdornis inornatus | reverse complement strand
TAGCTGGAGCAGCAGGTTCTGTACACCTGTTTCTTGGAGCAACCCTCACAATAGTCCATAAATCTTCCCACTTTTTGGCCAGAAGCCACTCGCCTTGGAGAAGAACTATAAAAGAGCAACCCTCCGGAGAAGACCCTTGAGTACTCCCCACGGATGAAGACCCGTCTATTGGCTGGACCACGAGGATGTCCGTCTCATCTCGTTGGTAGCTATCGTCCCATTCTCTCCCTCTTTTTCTCTCTATACTCTGTCTCTTATCTCTCTCTCCTCTGTCGCAGCTGAGTTGTTGGCATTCTTTAATGGAAATGCATTGCTATAATTGGCATTTTTAATAGAATTGCATTGCTATCGTTGAATAAATATTGCATTGCTATCGTTGGCATTTTTAACAGAATTGCATTGCTATCGTTGAATAAACTGATTTTGTCCCCTGCATTTTGCCTGTTTGCACCTCTGAGATCGAACGAACCATCACGACCCCCGCTCTGTATTAATAGCGGATTGTGACAGACTCCCAACCAGGGCAGTAGCTGGAAATGGAGTTTGATGGGAAAATGGGGCAGAGAGGGGTGCAGATGAGGCCAGGTGAGAGTGCTGGTTTGCCTGCATGCATCTTCCACCCCTACCCTCAGCTGTGGGATATCCTGCTGTCCCACACTGGGGGTGCTGCCTGGAGCCACCCAGCACAGGGCCCCTGTGAATGTCCCAAATGGGTGCACAGGCAAGAAGGCACCTGTGGAATCTGAAGCCATGATCAAGAAGCAGAATTACCCAGCTACTCTCCCCCAGCCCCATCTTTCCCAGTCCCTCCAAAGCACTTCCTTGTTGACCCCCACCAGCACCTCGCTCTCCCCATGGCCACAGAATATACCAGGCATGCAAGGGACAAAACTCTCTGCCGTGTGGAGAAAAGTTTATTTGCCTCCATGTGCGAGGGCAGCAAGTGTGGGAATGGGGAGCCCCATCAGCAGGTTGCTGGGAGACACTGGAAAGAAGCAGGGCAAGGTGAGGGTGTGTTTCCTTGCCAGGAGTCCAGCTTGGGACTGGGACAGTGGGGAGACTTGGGGATGCAGAAGGACAGCAGGGTGCAGGCAGCACTGGTCCTTATTCCCATCACTTGATGCGAGTGAAGGTGGAAGTGCCGACCCTGCAGGGAAGATGTGTCAGCAGGATGGGAGCGAGGGCTGTGGTGTGAGGTGACAGGGGCAGAGCTCACCTTGTGGCTTTCCAGGTGTCCTTGTGTGACAAGACCTCTTCCCGCAGGAGCCGCATGGTCTCCAGTGTCTCCTTCCCACGGTGATCCACAAAGCACTAGCCCACAAAGGCAGTGGTGGAGTCTGGCAAAGTTCGAGAGAGGCAGAGCCGGGTGAGAGCCTGTACCTCAAGACAGGGAAGCATGGGCCACCTGATCCTGGCAGACAGACAGACAAACACCACCTGCTAAGTGCTGTAGAGAGAGAGATGGACTTCCCTGCCAGACTGGCCAGGTGGACTGCTTCCACATCACCTGAACAGAGAATTGGGCATCAGCCCTGCCATGCCCCTTGGACAGACAGATGGACACTCCCATCACCTCTTCCAGACAACCCTGAAACCCACCACAGACAGACAGCTCTCCTACCACCACTTCCCATGGCAGGAATGTGCATGTGTGGCCAATCTGTGCCCACAGCCACGGGGAATTTGGGGCACCAGACAGGAGGGTCCCCACTCCCATCATGGGCAGGGGATCACTGTCACTGCTGTACCTGAGAACTGCCGCTGCACGGTGAAGCTGAACGTGGGGTGTCTCTTGGCACTGGGATGCTGCTGGACCCCTTGCAGGGGTGACACCAGGATCTGCTTGTTGGTGGCTGCCACTGCAGTGTGGTAGGAGCCCGGGAAGGTCCCAGCTGTATTCATGGCCAAGATGATCGTATTGGAGCCCATCTCATTTCTCCACACGCCCTGCAGGTCACACTGGGCACCAGCGGTCATGTGTGTGGCTTGGGCAGTGCTGAGCCACAGTTCCTCCTCCCCCCCACCCCAGCCTCCCTAAGCAGTAGGATGTGTGTCCCATGGCATGGCCCCTCTGTGTGGGGCATGAGACCAGCACGTGGGCACCAGCTGGGACAGCACCTCTCCCTCCCTGGGCAGGGCAGGGCTGGGAGTACCGGGTCACCCTATTGCATTACCCTATCACAGTGGGAGGTGACCAACAGCAGCCCCAGGGACAGCACAGCCAGTGCTGGCAGCCTCCTTGGTCATGGACACTGCACCGTGGCGTGGCATGGCATGGCACAGCAGGACACAACAGGAGCAGACAAACACTGTGTGCTGGGGTGTCACTGGACAGCACAGCATGGCATAGTAAAAACATGCAGCCCTGTCAGCCCTGTACCAGCTCCCCAGGGTGGCACACCACGGCACAGAACAGCACGGCACAGCACGGAGTTGCACAGCATGGCGGGGCATGGCATGGCACCAGAAAGCACACAGGGGAGGAGGCACCCCTCGGCAATTCCCAAGGGATGGCACAGGGCGTGCAGCCCCTCACCCCCCACCCTGCACCCAGGACAGCACAGCTGGCTCAGCATGGCCAGACTCTGCCCCAAGGCTGCCCTTACCTCCCTGGATGCAGCATCACGGAGCAGGGCCAGGGAGAGCAGCAGCAGCATCCCAGGGTCTCCACGATGGTGGTGGTGGCCGTGTGTGCTGCTTGGGCTATGCCTGTGCTGCTGCCCGGCCCCTTTTATAGCAGAGAGGGCTGTGGTTGGGCAGTGACTGCCAAAACTGGGCCTCCTGCCAAAGGACACCTGGTGGGAGATGGGCAACCAGCCACTGCTCCAGGCTGAATGGGCTCCTGTTGCCCTCTGGGGGGTCCCAAGGACAATGGTGGGGTGGGAGGCTGCAAAGGAGCCATGGAAGGTCACAGCAGGGGATATACATGAGGCCTCCAGTATGGTGACAGAAGGGACCATAGGACACCATGGAGGGCATTGGGAATGTGCCTGCTGAGCCACGGCACAGTCATCCAGAAAAATTGGATTTGTCACCTGGTGCATAACAAGGCGGTAATTACACATCCAAGAGAGACATTGATTATTTATTTTAGTTCCACAAGCCTGGGTCACCAGTGTTATTCCAAAGATCAAGCACACCAACTATCAAAACATTTTGCTATTCACACATTTTAGCAAACAAAGGCATTAATGTTCATTGGCTACAAGTTATTTAGTTCTCTTATTAATTACTCTTCTCTCTCCTATTGGTTAAAAATTCTCTTGTGTCTGATTGTGTCTAGTGTCTAATTAATCTGAAGGCTCAGCCTTTAGCCTTTTTCTTCTCTTGAGTTGGTGGGTTTCTTGACTCAGTGGACCATAAGTCATGATCTGCCCCTGCCAGAATTTACCTTTCACCCCATCAGAGCTGATTCAGCAGTTTTTGCTGATCCAGTTGTCCTTATTAGCTTTTTCTTATCTTGGGGTTTTGTCAAATGTCCTGTAAGTTCTGCACTCTTCGTGTCAATTACCAGTGGTATATCCCAAGTTTTGTAACCTCCACCCAGGCCTGAGATCATTAAAGCCCATTAAGACCTAAACCTTAACAAGGCAATTCTATAAAGTAATATCTCTTTCCAGCACCTGGACATAGTTTAGAGCTTGTTTGCTGCTCTATGTTTCACATACCAGATCTTCTTCCTTGTTGATGAGGCATGAAAGCATAAAAAGATCAAACATCAAAGAACAAACCTTTTCAAGAAATATTTCAGTTATCCTACATTTTGCAACAACATGACAGGAAACTGCGAGTATTTGCAGCAAAGCTTTATTGGGAGAAGAGGGTGGTGCTGCAGGAGCAGGGGCTACACCCCTGGCACTGCAGCTGGCCTGGGAATCCCCCGCTGCCGCCCTTACTCCTGGAGCTGCAGGCGGGTGAAGACGTTGATGCCGACCCTGTGGGGACACAGAGGAGGAGACGTAAGGGAGGGACGTGACCGTGTCCAAACACGCACCCAGCCCTGCATTCCTCCACCATGTTTGCACCTCGGCAGCGCACTAGGGGATGGTATTTTTCGTTTCTGTGTTTTACCCATGCACAAAGCAATCAAGCGAACCTTGCCATCGAGCTTTGTTAAGTTGTGCTTTTAAAACAGATATAAAACCTGCTTTTGCCAGCAGATGTGAGAGTGGCTCTGTAAGCAACCTCAACCACTCCCTAGTGTCAGCCCCAACCCCTCAGGGGTGCACAGGGGACCTGTGCAGACCAAGAACAGAGAGCTCACCTGGTGGCTTTCCAGTCACTACTGATGCTCTCCACACGTGATCTCAGCAGCCACATGGTCTTCAAAACCTCCTTTCCATCATTATCCACAAAGCACTGTCCCGTGAAAACAGTGGTGGCGTCTGCAGAGACAGGAGAGGAGGTGACTGAAGTAGCAGGTCAGTGGCTGCCCCAGCACAGGGGACAGCAGACCCGTGCTGTCCCTGGCTCCTGGGGACAGCAGGGATGGGGAAAGCAGGCAGGAGGGCTCAGAGGGCTGCAGGTGTCACACGGAGATGGGCAGACAGTGCAGGATTCAGCCTCTGCTGCCTCTCCTGCATCCTGGGACTGGGAGCTGACAGCAACCAAAGAGCTCCGGGGACTCCAAGGATGGGGGAGGCTGAGGGAGGGGAGAAGGAGAGCAGTGGGGATGGTGCAGGGGAAGGCAGGGAATCAGCAGGGACACTGCAGGGAGGGCATAAAATCTTCGAGAGCAGAACAGGGAGGGCAGGGGAGGTCCAGGATACCATAAGGAGGCTGGGAAAGAAGTACCTGAAAATCTCCAGTTGACAGTGAAGCCAAAGGTAGGCTGGCCCTTCTGGTTAGGACCCTTCTGCATGTATCCCTGCAGTGGTGACACCTTGATCTCGTTTGTGGTGGCTGTCACAGCCGTGTGGTAGGAGCCGGCAAAGCCACCGTCTACATTCACCGTCTCGATGGTCATGTTGGAGCCCAGGTCATTGACCCAGCGCCCGGTCAGGGAGCACTGGAGAGGAGAGAACTCAGCACTGGTGCCTGCAGCCACAGCCCCCTTCCCACCCCACCCTGTGCATCCCACCCTGACAGTACCTTTTTCGCAGCGAGGCCGGGAGCCCCCAGGGCCAGGAAGAGCACGAGGAGGAAGGGAGTTGCTTGCACCATCTCTGCAGCAGATGGACAGCTGATGTACCTGGGGATGTGCTCCTTGCAGATGTCTGCTGATGCTCCTGCTCCCTCTCATTTTTATTGCTGCAAGGTGTGGGGGTGGCAGCTCTGGCCGGGGCATTGCGTAATGTAGGTGTTTCCAAATCTGTGGTTCCGAGCCACAGGAGAGAGTAATTGCAGCAAACTTTCCCAGAAGTGAGTGCTGAAAGTGACTATGCTTGCTCCCTTGGCATCTCGCAGCGAGGCCTTGCCTCCTGCTGATTAGTGACTGCCGGGAAATGGTCAACGACGGGGAAAACCCCTCTCTGGAGCTGTCACTCATTTGCCACACCCGTTCTGTGCCCAGGTCTTGAGGATCCTTGACCCTGGTCACCTCAGGACTGGTTGCAGTACACGGCTCACCCTGCTCTTCCTCACCAGCTACGCTCATGCAAACCCACCCACCATCCAGATTCTTTTGGGACTCGGCTTTTCCCTAACCGCCCTCCCCCCATACTGATAGATCTACAAAGGTCTGACGTGCATGTTAAATTGCTGTTTTTGCAAGCCAGTTTGTATTGGAAGGAAATTACTTACTTAATGAAAAGTCAACATTCAGTGAATATGTGGGACATTGCATTTTATAGTGACAAAAGTTGTATTTACACAGGGTTTCTTAGACAACTCTAAAACATATTTTCATAATTCCCCTTACATTATACTTGTTGCTGGCCAGGGAGGCTGAAATGAATGGATTTAGTCCAGAGTTTCTCATCCATTTCTAAATGGTTTTCAAGGCGATCTCCTAAAATATAGGTTTTAGATCCCCCAGTCATCATAGGAAAATCTGATGGAGCCTATTCACCAGAAAATAATACTTTTGGTAAACTGGAGACGAGGCAGCTCTTTGCAATGTCTCAAAAATAAACAATTTTTATTTTTGTCAGTCTTTGCTTTCTCTTAAATTTCACATTTGAGCCCTGTTTTTTATCTGACAGTAAATTCCATTGCTATCCAGGTTGGAGAGCATGATATTTCTGCTGCTGGCATCTCCACACCCCTCTCTCCTCCCTGTAGGAGCCCTACAGCCCTCTTGCACCCTGTCTGGAAGAGATCCTTTTCAAGAGTTAAGGACCAGTGCTGATGTGTCAAAGCAATACCAGTCCAGCCTGAAACTGTGCTGGTTTCAGTGCCTGCTCCTGTTCCTTGCCAGCTGGTTTGGGACACCACTGCTATTGTTGGAAGCTGACAACAGAAGACAGATGGAGGTGGGAACCCCAGGTGTTCCTCACTGATGTGCTGGCATCCCCGTCCCACCAACCTTGCCACAGTGACCCTAAGGGACTGCATCTCCATACCTTTCCATGGCTATGCCATGTGAGGATGGCACCAGCTGCTCTGGGAGTGCTGCATCCGGGACAACCTGTCCTTCCTGGGTATTGTTATTTCTCTACCCATGTGGTTGCAGGAACACTCCCCTGGGGAGTGAAGAAAAGGCCATTTGTCACCCACTGACAGCCCTGGGCCACCACAGTGATCCCCTGCACGAGCTCGCAGGACAGACAAGGGGGGAGGAATGCTCACAGCAAGTAGGATAGGCTGTTTCCCATCCCAGCCCTAAAGGCTGCTGAGGACTTAGAGAGCACAAAGCTCTAAAGTGGGCAGAAAGAGCATATAGTACTTCCTTTGATGTCCTCAGGGCCCTCCTGCCCTTCACTGTGATTTCCTCAGAGATGTCCTGCCATGCCTGTGGTGTTCACAGAGCTCTACTGCCCTCCCTGTGATGTTCTTCATGCTCTTCTTCTGTCCAGCTCTATGCGAGATCAGGTGAGCTCCTTGTCCCTGCCCTGCATAGATCCCCTGTGCACGCCCAGAGAGGATGGAGCTATCCTATCCCATGGGTGTCCCTTGGCAGGAGGCTCAGACCCGTCTGCTATTAAAAAGGGGCCGAGTGGGTGTGGTGCAGCAGCTCAGGCAGAGCCCAGGCACCATGCACAGCCACCACTGCTACCACCATGGGCACCCTGGGATGCTGCTGCTGCTCGCTCTGGCCCTGCTCGTGCCCCATGGTGCTGCATCCAGGGAGGTAAGGGCAGCCTTGGGGCAGAGTCTGGCCATGCTGAGCCAGCTGTGCTGTCCTGGGTGCAGGGTGAGGGGCTGCACACCCTGGCTGTACTTTGCCATGTTGTCTAACAGGCTGTATACTCTTGTTGTGCCCTGCAATGCCATCCAACGCCATCTCACACCGTCCCAACCCATTCCAATGCCATCCCATGATGCAGTGTCCATTACCATGGGAATTTCCAGCTCTGGCTATGCTGTCTCTGTGGGTACTCTTGACAACCTACCCCTGGTATGGGGGAGTACCCAGCACTCCCAGCTCTGTCCTGCTCTGCCTGGGGAGAGAGAGGTGCTGTCCCAGCTGATGCTTTTGTGCCACTGCTCCCTGGTGCCACAAAAGGGGCCATGCTGGCCCCACGCATGCAGAACCCATGTCTCACTGCTTAGGGAGGCTGGAGCAGGGGCTGTGACTCAGCGCTGACCAAGGCATCCATCAAAACTCACATTTCCCAGCACTGTCTGTCTGGAAACACAACAGAAAGGGCAGTCTACCTCCCTAATCCCCACTTCCCACCACCAACGCCCAACCAGGTACAACCTTCAAATGCTGCGCTAGCACAGAAAGGAGGAAAAGGAAGCAAGGTGCCCAGCCCCGGGCAGAAGGGCAATTTGGTTAAGGGCCAGCCACTGGCACAGCTGCTCCCTACAGAGGCATTTCCTGGCTACTGGACTTACCGTACCTTGCAGGTAGCAGAGAAGAAGGTAAAGGTCAGGTCTTTCCTGCCATTACATCTGGGACGTGGGTAAGGAGGTAGATGCTGTTCTCTTCATCAATACTCCACAAGAGCCAGCCATCACTGGGACTTGTCCCCTCCCTGCCACCCTAGCCCTCCGGCCTAGCCCAGTAAGATAAGGAGGAAATGCAAGAGTTCCCTCTTCCAGTTTGGCCCTGTGCCTGCAGAAGAATGAGAGGAGACAGGCAGATACATTTATTAAGAACTGAAGTGATTTATCCCCTTAAATGTGCTCCACTGCTTGCCCCCGGTGGCAGCAGGGACAGGGGCCATGGTACCAGACCAGGACCTGCTCTTGGGCTCAGATTGTCACTGTCCAGGGAGCCGGGTCTCCCCTGGGGATTGTATCTGCCACAGGCCCTCCTGGGGCAGAGCCAGTCAGCATGTGCACTGTCACCCCAGGACAGCTACAGCATCCATGTGCCTGAGTGCACCAGTCCAATATCCTCACACACACATTCACCCACATCCTTTTGTTCCCTGCAGGACAGCTCCCCACCTTACCCTGCCCAATGACTGCAGGAGAGAGGTGTCCTGTGCCCCTCGACAAGGTACCAGCTGCAGTTGGGGATGGCTGGGGAGCCTGCAGGCTATCAGAGCCCTGAGTGCACACAGATGGGGGGCTTTGGGCTTGGTGCTCATGTGGACCCCTCAGGCTCAGTCTAGAGCAGGAATAAATTTTCCATGAGGAAAAGGGCAACACTGTTTGCTAGGTCAATTGTCCCTAAACAGCACCTCAGGAAAATAACAGGAAGAAGTGAAGAAGCCTCTTTCCCCAAAAACATTTTTTAAAATTCTGCTCAGTAGAGTGATGTTGAAATACATTCCACCTTCCTCCTGGAGAGGCTGACAGCTCATCCAGCTAGTGCATCTCCAAAAACAGCTTCTCTCCCACGGTCCCTGGTTAAAACCCTCCTAACTCTGGAAATTTTGCTTTAGAGACCCGGCCAACCAGGCCATCCTCATCTGATTTTTGGTTACCAATGTTTGTTCCTTAGGGTAAGGACTATTTGAGGACCACACTTTCTCCTTCACTGTACTCTACTCTCAGTCTCTGCACCAGCTACAGGAAGCATCACAGTGACTTCAAAATATGGGACACTGGCCAAAGGTGGACAAAGGACTGTCTAGCCTTGGTGAAGCTAGAGGTGTTTTTCTGCCAAAGGCAAAAATGTTGGCCAAGACAGTCTGACAACATCAGAATTTATCTTGCAGCTGCAAAGTCATATTGTGAATACTGTCAGGTTTGTTTGTGTAACTGCTGGGAGTTTTGGGGAATGAAAGTACAAGAACAATTCAGCTCCAGGTCAAGGAAAAAACAAAAACAGCTTAGTCTGAGTGAGTTCCAAAGTACTTTAATCCTTTCAGTTTTGTAATCGGGTGATGATGCAAAGGGTTGTGACCTAGAGTGGGCAACCTGGAGAGAGACATGAGGCAGCAATGGGGATGAAGAGGTCAGAATGAGGTACCCATGACCCCAGGTGGTTTTCCGTGTCTGGTTATAGATACCTAATACTTTTCTCTCAAGGGAAAGTTAAAGATTTCTGGAAGGTCGGCTGTGCTCGCTCCTATTTCAGGAGATTATCAGGAAAAAGTGACAACCTCCCTCTGAGTATAAGGAAAAAAATCGTCAAAAAAACTAGGGTAAGAATTAAAAATATTTACCAGAATAGACTGAAATATCACACTCATCAAGTTATGCCAAAACAGAAAAAGAGAAAAAAATTAAACCCTGCAAACAGCAGCAACAACAACAGCAACAACAACAAACCAATCAAAAAAAACCATCCAGGTCCTGAGCATAGAAACCTGCCAGCCAAGGAAAAAGCAGCAGAGCAGCAGCACAGTGAGGACTACAATGAGATGAAAATCCCCTGCACATAGCAAAAAAAAAAAAAATATGGCATTTGCAACACTTTTGACTTTTTGACAATAAAGACAGGAAATGTTATTGCAGAAGTTGTGGAGTAACCGCAGCAACTACTTGGAAGAGAAGGATAAACCTTGTCTGGAGATAAGGCCAGGGGATG
>VWZS01001851.1:0-15764 GCA_013397075.1 Rhabdornis inornatus | reverse complement strand
AATTTGGGAATTTTTAATGGGAGGTGAAGAGGTAAATGAGGGGAATTGTTGGATGAAGCAAAGGAAATTTGGGAATTTTTAATGGGAGGTGAAGAGGTAAATGAAGAGATTTTTTTGGATGAACCAAAGGAAATTTGGGAATTTTTAATGGGAGGTGAAGAGGTAAATGAAGGGAGTTTTTTGGATGAACCAAAGGGAATTTGGGAATTTTTAATGGGAGGTGAGGAGGTAAATGAGGGGAATTGTTGGATGAAGCAAAGGAAATTTGGGAATTTTTAATGGGAGGTGAGGAGGTAAATGAAGGGAGTTTTTTGGATAAACCAGAGGGAATTTGGGAATTTTTAATGGGAGGTGAAGAGGTAAATGAGGGGATTTTTTTGGATAAACCAGAGGGAATTTGGGAATTTTTAATGGGAGGTGAGGAGGTAAATGAGGGGATTAGGAAAAAAGTCACCAAGACCATCCAGGCACTGCTGGGATCTGGAAAATCCCACAGGAATGGGGCCAAAAGTGATTCCCAATCCTTGGCAGCAGGGAAAAATTAATCCTTAAGGAATCCAGAGGGGCTCAGCCTCCCCCTGAATATCCCAGAGCTGCAAATCCCAGCAGATTCCCATGAAATCATGGATAAGATGGGGGAAAAAAAGACCAAAAATCGCAGGATTTTGTCTAAAAATTGACAAAATGAAGAATATCAGTGGCAGTGCTGTGGATAATGATAAAGCCAGATTGTTCCTGCTGGATAAAGTGAATTATGTGGGAACACACAAAACTTTTCCAGCCTTTCCTCATTTTCTTTTTTTTTTTTAACCAACCCCACACTTAAAAAATCAACTTTGAAACAAAACCCTTAAAAAAAAAAAAAAAAGAAAAAAACTCGCATTACACTGCCTTTAATGAGAGAAATCCTGCAAGCTAAGCAGGTNGATCCCGGTTTTTTTTTTTTTTTTTTGGGATGGGAGGAAAAGGAGCTCTGCTCCTTTAAGCTTGGAGAAACTTCTTTAAATTCAGGTGGAGTCAGGATTTCCTGGGCTATAAAGTTGCAGGGAGAGGCAGAGGCAGCAGCTGCTTTGCTCAGATCTTACCCAGCCTCACCATGGTAAGAACATTCAATTCCCAATATTCCCTAATTTTTATTTTATTTTATTTTTTTTTTTTTTAAATCCCCCAAAGGTTCTGAGCTCAAAATTCCCTCTTTTCCTTCTCTTTTCTCCCGGGGATTTGAATTCCCAGCGGTTCTGTTGGAATTGCTCGTTACCTTCTGGGTTATTGATTCAGGGTTTGCTCCTTATAAGGGAAAAATGAGGGATGTGCTTGGAATTGTTGGAGTGGCCTCTTGGTGCTTTTTCCCTGTGGAGTTTGCAGCTCCTGAGGTGGGGTCTGGAGACTTGGAAAGTTTTTTCAAAGTTGGGATTTTTAATTTTTTTTTGTTGTTTTTTGTGTGTGTGTGTGTGTAAAACCAGCATATTTTTCCTCAACTAAATTATGGATTAAAATTAAAATTTTTAATCCTGCTGCCCCACTTTTCCTAAAATTTTAACACTCCCAGTGTGCTGCAACAAGCACAACCTTTAGGGTTTTTTTTTTTTTTTTCCTTAGGAATGAGCTGCCATGTTGCCTTTGTCTGCTCTAAACCCTTGGGATTAGATATTAAATGGATAAAAATCCCCCTTTTCCACGTAATTTTTTCATGGAATCCCTGCTCCAAAAAAGTTTGCAGCTGGGAAACTGAAGTGGATTGAGCTGGGGACTACAAAAAAAAAAAAATTCTGCAATCTTTATTTTTGGCTGATCCAGCTGAAACTTTTTGGGAAAGAGGATCNGTGAAATTTTTTGGGAAAAAGGATCCCAACTGGGATTTTTTTTCTTTTTTTTTTTTTTTTTTTTTTTGGTGGATGCAAAGGAGCAACTCGTTGGAAAAAAAAAAATCTGGTTGCAAATGGGAGAAAACTTCAAAGTGGCTCCCAGGGATTTGGCTTTGAACTTTTCCTTTAGTCTGCGGAATTCTGGTCTGGCCTGGCCATAAAAGTGTTAAATATTTACATGGTGTTCCCAATGGGAAAATCAGCTGGACAACAATAGGCTGCCTATAGCCAGAGTCTGTAAAAGGCACTTCAGCTGGATGCAAATGTTGGGAAGATCCCAAAAAAACCCTCTGGAATATTTTAGAGGAGGGGAAAACCTCCAATAAACCGCTGCACTTTTTTCCTTCCAGCAGCTCCCACTTTTTTGTGTTTCTTTTTTTTTCCTTTCCTTTGTTCTCATTCCCTGAGCTGTGGCAAATTCCAGTGCTCCCAGTGCAGCAGGTGCTGGGAATGGGGGTTTGGGAGTGGAGCAGCTGTCCCAGGGAAGTGCTGGGAAGCTGAGCAGGGAAATCTGGGATGGGGAACTATTGCAACCACGCTGCTGGGAGGGCTGGGCCAGGGCAGCCAGCATTTCCCACATAGTGCAGACGGCAGCTGGGGCTGCGGGAATGGGATCCCGGCGGGAATGGGATCCCGGCGGGAATGGGATCCCGACATTCCCTGATCCCAGCGGGAGTGGGATCGCGACATTCCCTGATCCCGACATTCCCTGATTGCGGCGGGAGTGGGATCCCGACATTCCCTGATCCCAGTAAGAATGGGATCCCAGCAGCCCCTGATCCCAGCAGGAATGGGATCCCGACAGTCCCTGATCCCAACATTCCCTGATCCCAGTGGGAGTGGGATCCCGACAGCCCCTGATCCCAGCAGGAATGGGATCACAACATTCCCTGGTCCCGACAGCCTCTGATCCCAGCAGGAATGGGATCCTGACAATCCCTGATCCCAGCAGAAATGGGATCCCAGCAGCCCCTTATCCTGACAATCCTTGATCCTGTCCCCTCCTGATCCCAGCAGGAATGGGATCCCGACATTCCCTGATCCCGGCGGGAGTGGGATCCCGACATTCCCTGATCCCAGTAAGAATGGGATCCCAGCAGCCCCTTATCCTGACAATCCTTGATCCTGTCCCCTCCTGATCCCAGCAGGAGTGGGATCCCAGCAGCCTCTTATCCTAATAATCCTTGATCCTGACTCCTCCTCATCCCAGCAGCTCCTTATCCAAACAATCCCAGATCCCAGCAGGAATAGGATCCCAACAGGAATGGGATCCTGACAATCCCTGATCCCAGCAGCCCCTTATCCTGACAATCCTTGATCCTGTCCCCTCCTGATCCCAACATTCCCTGATCCCATCAGGACAGTCTGTGATCCCAAGAATCCTGGATCCTGACCCTTCCTGATCCCAGCAGGAATGGGATCCCAGCAGCTCCTGATCCAAGCAATCCCAGATCTTTGCCCCTCCTGATCCCAGCAGGAATGGGATGCCAGCATTCTCTGATCCAAACAATCCTGGATCCTGACAATCCCAACATTCCCAGATCCCAGCAGCCTCCACGCCCGCAGAGCTGGGGCTCTTGGCCCTCACTGGGATTTGGGGGTGTTCAGGCAGCTCTGGGTGGGTGTCCCCGTGTCCCAGGAATGATCCAGTCCTGCCTTGCTCTGTCCTGGCTGTGTGGGATGGGAAAATCTTGGCACATCCACGCTTGGGGAAGGAGACGGAGAAGTTTCATTGGATCATTTCCCTGCCACGAGTGGTTTGTTCCCAGGGATGTCCAGCTGGAATCTCCTGGAGACTCCTGGGCACTCTGGGTGGTTGTGCAGTGCCCTGGAGGTTTGGGATCTGCCGTTCCCACCACCCCTGGCTAAGCCAGGCTTAGCTGTGGAGACCCCAGCTTGGTGAGACCTGAGCCGAGCTGCCCATGGATGCCACCAGTAACGGGATCAGCTGCACTGCTTGTCCTTCCCAGCTGGGATCAGCTCCCTTTCCCAGGGCTCCCTTGGGAAGCAGCGCTGCCCCGTGCCAGGCACAGCAATAACCGGGATTCTTTGGATCTGGGACAGAGGCTGTGCCATGGCTTTGATCTTGGCGTGGTTGGAAGCAGCAGATGCCGATTACCCAGGGAAGCACCAGCAGCAAAAGTGCCCAGGGAGCCTCCAGGAGACGCAGGTGCCTGAGGAGCTTCCCTGGAGCCACAGCCTGCTGGGGATGACCTGGATAAATCCCAGGAGTCCGCCCAGCCTTGCTCTGCCCCGGGGCAATCCCCGTTGTGACTCCAGCTTGGCTCAGCTTTTCCAAGCTTGGCTTGTCCCTGAGTTTTTTTCCCCGGGGTCAAGAGCCTGGAGCTGCTGATGTCCCATCAGGATGTGGGGGTTTGGAGCTGGTGCTGCTCAGCTGCTTCCTGCCCCAAAATTCCTGCATGGAGCCAGCAGCTCCTTCCTTCCTCCTCCCCTGGGCTGGGAGAGCTTTTCCTGGGAATGCTGTGTCCAGCTGGCCGGTTTAATGCTGCTTTAATCCCAGTTTGATCCTGGCTCTAGCTCCAGACACTGCCTGTTTCCCTCACCATCCCCAGCATGGCTCTGAGGAGAGCAGTGGGGGCTGGAATTCCTGATGCACAGGCTGTGTAAAATTCCCTGTTTCCCTTTTCCAGAGGGAGTGCATTTCCATCCACATCGGGCAGGCCGGAGTGCAGATGGGCAATGCCTGCTGGGAGCTGTACTGCCTGGAGCACGGCATCCAGGCTGATGGCACCATTCCTGCCTCCAAGCAGGTGAAATCCATGGATCCCAGCTCTGAGCAAGTGGATTCCTCCTTCGAGACCTTCTTCTGTGAGACAGCATCTGGCAAACACGTGCCCCGGGCAGTGTTCATAGACCTGGAGCCCACTGTCATTGGTAAAACTGGGATTTTGTCCCTGATCCAGCTCTGATCCATAATTCCCAACCCTTTTTCCATGGGATCCTGTTGCTCCCACTCCTCTGCTCTGGTTAAATGTCCCCAGCCGTTGGAAGCAGAGAGGATTTACACTTCCAAAGGGACCAGGAGTGACTTGTTCCCTCCTTTTGGGATCTTCAGCAGGTGGGAAGTGACCTGGATTTTCCAGCCCTGGTGGTCCTGGCCCAAATTCCAGCATCCCGTGGCCAGATGTGGCACATCTGGTTCTGATGCTGCCCACCAAGTGAGGTGCCACACATTCCATGTATTTGGCCACCTTGATCCTGGAGATCTTTCCCGACCTGATGGATTCCAAAAGATTCCCCTTCCAGCACCCTGGGGGATCTCTGGGTGTTTGTTTGTTTGGCACCTCAATTTGAGGTGTCTTCCTAGAAAATAATAATTATTTTTATTTTGGAAAGGTTCTCCAAATGCAGTCACCTGTTCCTGCCTTCCAGGCTTCTCCTGCTATCTTTCCATCTGGGATGTGACTCATTAGTTCTAATTAAAGGATTGCAGACTTTTGTTTTGGGTTCTGCTTAATTTTTAGACACCTCATTAAGGTATTAAATGGGGAAATTAATGAGGTGAGCCAGGAGATTGTGGGATGTGTCCAGTGTTGGGATGGAGTGGATTTAAAAATGCTCTGGGGTTGGGTCAGGTGGAAATGTCAGCACTGGAGGAGCTTTGTCTGTGTGGAGCTTCCAGACTTCTCCAAGCTGCCTGTGGTGACCAATCCCACAAAAACGCTGGAATTGTGGTGTCCTAACTCATTAAACCAGATTAATTTAGGATTTCAGGGTAGATGTGGGGTGAAGATGGAGTTCTGGTAGGACTCCCCTATATGAGTTTATTCCACAACCCTTCCCTAACCGTGCCGTGACCTCTTGGTGGACATTCCATGGATTTTTTTTTTTTTCTCCGTCACGCTTTTCACCCAGAACCTTTTTTTTTTTTTTTGTGTGTGTGTGTGTTCTGATCTCCCTGATTTCTCCTCCTGGTGCAGATGAGATCAGGACTGGCACCTACCACGGGCTCTTCCACCCGGAGCAGCTCATCAGTGGCAAGGAGGACGCCGCCAACAACTACGCCCGTGGCCACTACACCATCGGCAAGGAGATCATCGACACCGTGCTCAGCAGGATCCGGAAAATGGTCAGGGACAGCGCCACGCTTTGGGTTAAAACTGCACCGTTTTGGAGCTTGGGGTGGGGGTCTTCAATTAAAAAAAAAAATTATCTTTTGGTGAGCTCCGAAAGATAACGGTTTGGTGCTGCTGTTGGGATTCGGTTTGGGGCTCGGGAATGCCCCTGGATTTGTGTGTTTGTCCTAAAAGCAGAGATTTACTGTTAAAACCGGGTTTAAGATGCTCGATGAGTGCTCTAAGTGGGATTTTGTGTTTGGGATAAATATCTCAGTCCTTACAGAGATGAGTATCCATCTTCTTGGGATTGGTATCCCTGTCCTTAAATGGGTAAGTATCCGTTTTCTTGGGATATTTATCCCAGGTCTTAAAGGGATGAATATCCATTACTGGGATAGCTACCCCAGTCCTTACAGGGATAAATATCCAATATTCTTGGGGCAGTTATTCCAGTTCTTAAATGGATAAATATCCATTTTCCTGGGATAATTATCCCAGTCCTTACAGGGATAAACATCCATTTTCTTGGGATAATTATCTCAGTCATTAAAGGGATAAATGTCCGATTTCTTGGGGTAGTTATCCCAATATTCTTGGCGTAGTTATTCCAGTACTTACAGGGATAAATATGCAATATTCTTGGGATAGTTTTCTGCTCTTTAGGATAAATATTCAATATTCTTGGGGTGGTTATTCCAGTCCTGAAAGGGATAGATGTCCATTTTCTCTAGATGATTATCCCAGTCCTTGCAAGGATAAATATCCAACATTCTTGGGATAGTTGTTCCAGTCCTTACAGGGAAAAAATATCCATTTCCTTGGGATAATTATCCCAATCTTTACAGGGATAAATATCAGTTTTCTAGGGATGATTATCCCAGTCCTGAAAGCGATAAATATCCATTTTCTTGGAGTAGTTATCCCAGTATTCTTGGGATAGTTATTCCAGTCTTGAAAGGGATAACTATCAGTTTTCTTGGGATAGTTATTCCAGTCTTGAAAGGGATAAACATCAGTTTTCTTGGGATAGTTATTCCAGTCTTGAAAGGGATAAACATCGGTTTTCTTGGGATAGTTATTCCAATCCTTTAAGGGATAACTATCAGTTTTCTTGGGATAGTTATTCCAATCCTGAAAGGGATAAATATCTGGTATTCTTGGGGTGGTTACTCCAGTCCTGAAAGGGATGAATCTCCAATATTCTCGGGATAAATGTCCAATGTTCTGCTGCAGGCTGACCAGTGCAGTGGACTCCAAGGCTTCCTGGTGTTCCACAGCTTCGGGGGAGGCACCGGCTCCGGCTTCACCTCGCTGCTGATGGAGCGCCTCTCCGTGGAGTACAGCAAGAAATCCAAGCTGGAATTCTCGGTGTACCCGGCCCCGCAGGTGTCCACGGCCGTGGTGGAGCCCTACAACTCCATCCTGACCACGCACACCACGCTGGAGCACTCGGACTGCTCCTTCATGGTGGACAACGAGGCCATCTACGACATCTGCCACCGCAACCTGGACATCGAGCGGCCCACCTACACCAACCTCAACAGGCTGATCGGGCAGATCGTGTCCTCGGTCACGGCCTCGCTGCGCTTCAACGGCGCCCTCAACGTGGACCTGATCGAGTTCCAGACCAACCTGGTGCCGTACCCGCGCATCCACTTCCCGCTCACCACCTACGCGCCCATCGTGTCGGCCGAGAAGGCGTACCACGAGCAGCTCTCCGTGCCGGAGATCACCAACGCCTGCTTCGAGTTCTCCAACCAGATGGTGAAGTGCGACCCCCGGCGCGGCAAGTACATGGCGTGCTGCCTGCTGTACCGCGGGGACGTGGTGCCCAAGGACGTCAACGCCGCCATCGCCGCCATCAAGACGCGCCGCTCCATCCAGTTCGTGGATTGGTGCCCCACGGGTTTCAAGGTGGGCATCAACTACCAGCCGCCCACCGTGGTGCCCGGGGGCGACCTGGCCAAGGTGCAGCGCGCCGTGTGCATGCTGAGCAACACCACGGCCATCGCCGAGGCCTGGGCCCGCCTGGACCACAAGTTCGACCTGATGTACGCCAAGAGGGCCTTCGTGCACTGGTACGTGGGGGAGGGCATGGAAGAGGGCGAGTTCTCCGAGGCCAGGGAGGACCTGGCGGCCCTGGAGAAGGATTATGAGGAGGTTGGAAGGGACTCTGCAGATGGAGAGGAGGATGAGGGTGATGAGGATGAGTATTGACGATGAGATGGGGACGCTGAACGGTGATCGGAACCCGACTCCACTGGGCGCTGCATGTGCTCGTATACCCTTTACAGCAAGGCTGGTCGTGTTTTACTGCAATCACCTAATTAACCATCACACAGACAAACTTTACCAAAGTTTCCATTTAGTCAAGCCTTACTCCCCATAAGCCAGACTTGATCCAATCCTCTTGCAGTCAGAGCTCTGTTGGCTCCTGCCAGGGCATCCTCGTTACCAGGCTGCGTTTGCTGATTAACACCAGTCTCATTTGCGTTGCCCACATCCACAGTCCTGACCTCAGCTGGAATCCAAACTTCTGTCCCCAATTCCCGAGGGCCTGGAGGTGCTGGAGGACCAGCCTGGGCCTCGATGCCGTGTTTGATGTATTAAACCTCCCCTGCTTGCTTAGTCTGGGCTCACAGAGCTCCTCCTTAGCCTGGGTGTCCCGAGCTTTATCCCACTGCTGTTTATTGATGAGTGATGCTGAGTCAGGCCTGGCTTAGGCCTGACATCCCGCCTAGCCGGGACATCCCTGTTCCTAATCCAGGGAATGCTGCGAGCTGCCTGCTTTGGCTGGAATGGCAAACTCTTGCTCTGGCTTTTTCTTGTAAAAGCACTTTGGAATTAGCAATGCACCTGTCAACTTCTATGCAAATGGCTTTTTGTATATGAATAAAGAGGTTTTTTTTTTTCGGCTCGGAATTCCTTGGATTCACCCAGGGTGGTTTTGTGGGGAGATGTCCTGAGGAGAAGAGCAAATGCTGCTCGGGGTGTGCTGTGAGAGAGTCATCAACCCTAATTAGTGTTGTGGGGTAAGTGCCCTATATCCTGTGGGAATTTCTGTCTGGAGCTGGATGCTGCTCTGGGAATTCCGTGTCTGGGATCAGGGAATCACTTTGGAGTAGCGCAGAGCACTTTTTGTGGGGTTTGGTGAAGCTCAAGTGTTACCTGAACAAATCCTGGTGGCTGGGGGAGTGCTGAGGGTTTGGGAAATATTCCCAAAACAGAGAAATCCAGCCGGGAATAGGGAGAGAGGAGAGGGGAGCTGTGTCTGGTATTTGATACAGGAGCTGGAAGGATCCCAAAAACTCTCTGGTGACCCTAAAAATCCAGGAGTGGAGGTGGCCCCTGGGGAAGGTCCAGGTCCCTTGAGCCACCCCAAAGTTGTCACCCCGAAGCCCCCATCCCTGATTGTCCCCTGAGAAGATTCCAGGTCCAGCCAGGAATGGGGACAGGGAAAGGGAGCTGTGTCCTGGGGATGGAGTCACCCTGGAAAGGAGGGGAGAGGGATTTTGGGGAAAATCCCGGAGTTTTTGGGGAGCTGGAACCTGCAATTCTCTCTCAACAGGAAGTGAATCCTCACTGAGTGATTTCAGCTTTATTTTCCTTACCTGGGAATAGCAAAGCTGCTCCCACAGAATTCCAGCCTGTGGGAATGTTCCCATCCACCGTTCTTAATTCTGTTTTATTCATGATGGAGACATTGAGTCAATTGCTTTGTGCTGATACTAAATCCTACAGAACCTTTTGTTAAATTGTCTTCATTAGGCCATTAATTACACGCTTGAATTTGAATTTTATTTTTAAATTTGAAGGTTAAAACCCTTAAAGTGGTGATGAAGGGGCTCAGTTTGATTAAGGAATTCCATGGGAAGCTCTCCCTTATTCCCTTTCCCATTCCCAACCTCCACACAGCTCATTTTTGTTTATTTTTGCTTTCAGCTTGCTCGAATTTTGGTTTTATTTTGCTTTTTCCCTGAGCTTGGCCCATCCAGCAAAATCTGCAGGCCGAGCTTTGCCAAGGAGCTTTGTCACGCTTTCACTTTTAAATTAAATCCACTTTTTTCAGCAAATCCCCAAGGAATCCTTAAACCACTCATTCCTGCTAAATCAATCCCTGTGCTGCTGCCAGGGCTGGAAATTTAACTGGAATTGAGATGGGAATTCCAGTGCTCAGCCTCCTATCAAAGCTCCCTGTCTGGCTGGAAAAAATTCCTTCCCTCTGCTGCTGCTGCCAGATGTGGTGCAAGAATCCCTGGAAGCTGTAAAGGAGCTGGAAAAGGGGATTGAGCCTGACCTCTGCTTTTCCTGGAATGTTCAGGGTTGTTCCTCCTCCTCTGGGGACTCCCCTCGCTCTGAGGGAGCCAAGAAAAGCAGCTGGGCAGGAGAGAAAGAAAAAAGAAATCCAAGGGAAAATAAAGGGAAAAAATCCAAGGGAAAAAAAACTGGATTGAGCTGGAATTGAATATTCCCAATCTCGGTTTTGCTTGGATATTCCTAATCCCATTTTTACTTGGATATGCCCAATCCTGTTTTTACCTGGATTTTTCTAATCCCATTGTTACATGGATATTCCAATCTAATTTTTAAGTGGATATTTCCAATCCCAGTTTTTCATGGATATTTCCAATCCTGTTTTTACGTGGATATTTCCAATCTCATTTTTTTGTGGATATTTCCAATGCTGTTTTTTTGTGGATATTTCCAATGCTGTTTTTGCTTGGATATTCCAAATCATGTTTTTATATGGAAATTTCCAATCCCATTTTTGCTTGGATATTCCCAATCCCAATTTTACATGGATATTCCCAATCCCATTTTTGCTTGGATATTCTGTCTGGCTCGGGAATGTTTAATGGACCTGAGGGAAGGGTGCTGGATTTAAATCCCAAATTTCCCTGTGCCATTTCTCCCTGGAGCTGGGAGATCACCGAGGTGGGAAATCCCGGGAGCTGCCTCACCTCCAGCTCCCCTTTTCCTTGGAGCATTCCCAGGAGAGGGAATGAGATTTTTCCATCTTTCCAGCAGGTTTAGGAACTCTTTAATTAAAAAGGATTCATTTTCAGCAGAGAAGAGGACAGAGCAGAGCTCCAGGAGCTTTGGGAAGGGACAATTCCAGCTCTTCCTCTCCTGGGAGCTGGATCACTGGGATCTGTGGATATCTGTGGATATCATTGGATAACAATGGATATCATTGGATATCATGGATATCATTGGATATAGGATCCAGCCAGGAATATTCCTGGGACTCCTCCAAATCTGCCCTTATCCTTCATGGACTTCACCTGGCTGGAAGTGGGAACACCACACCTGAACAGGGCCAGAAGTTCCCAAAAAAATCCCCAAAAATCTGCGGGAATGATGCTCTCCTGGAATTGTTGGTGGCACAGAGGGTCCCGTGGGTGGGGAGCAGACAGAAGGGTTTGGTTGGGAATGGGAGGAGTTAATTTGGGAAGGATCCATTTGGGAAGGATTGATTTGGGAATGATTCATTTGGGAAGGATCAATTTGAGAAGGATTAATTTGTGAAGGATTAATTTGGAGAGGGTTAAATTGGGAAGGGTAAATTTGGGAAGGATCAATTTGTGAAGGATTAATTTGGAGAGGGTTAAATTGGGAAGGATTAATTTGGGAAGGGTAAATTTAGGAAGGGCTGATTTGGGAGTGATTCATTTGGGAAGGATCCATTTAGGAGGGATTGATTTGGAAGGATTAATTTGGGAAGGATCAAACTGGGAATGATTCATTTGGGAAGGATCAATTTGTGAAGGATTAATTTGGAGAGGGTTAATTTGGGAAGGGTAAATTTGGGAATGATTCATTTGGGAAGGATCCATTTGAGAAGGATTCATTTAGGAGGGGTTGATTTGGGAAGGATCCATTTGTTAAGGATTAATTTGGAGAGGATTAATTTGGGAAGGATCCGTTTGTGAAGGGTTGATTTGGGAATGATTCATTTGGGAAGGGTAAATTTGGGAAGGATCCATTTGTGAAGTATTAATTTGGAGAAGGTTAAATTGGGAAGGAAGAATTTAGGAGGGGTTGATTTGGGAAGGATCCATTTGTGAAGGGTTGATTTGGGAATGATTAATTTGTGAAGGGTTGATTTGGGAGTGATTCATTTGGGAAGGATTCATTTGGGAAGGGTCCATTTGGGAAGGGTAAATTTGGGAAGGGTAAATTTAGGAGGGATTGATTTGGGTAGGATTCATTTGGGAAGGATCAATTTGAGAAGGATCTATTTGGGAAGGATTCATTTAGGAGGGGCTGAATTGGGAAGGGTTCTTTTGGGAAGGATCAATTTGGGAAGGATTAATTTGGAGAGGGTTAAATTGGGAAGGATTTATTTGAGAAGGATTCATTTGGGAATGATTCATTTGGGAAGGATCAATTTGTGAAGGATTCATTTGGAGAGGGTTAAATTGGGAAGGATTTATTTGGGAAGGGTCAATTTGGGAATTCCTTTCCTTGAGGACCCAGTGGGAGCTCCAGGTGGGCAGTTTGGATTCCCAGGCTCTCCCACAGGGCTGGGATGTTCTCCTTGTCCAGCCAGGAGCTGGGAACGGATCCCAGACAAGGCTCCTGGTGGGAAAAGCTCTTCCCAACCTGGACTGGTGCTTTCCTGGGAATCCCAGTGGGAAATCTCTCCCAACTTTCTGCTCAAAGCGGGGATTCCACCCTCAGCTCTGAACAAATCCCTCCTTCCAAGGATCCCTGAGCATCCCAATGGCTGAGCCTGGAAAACCTGGGACACCTGGATGACCCACAGAGGGATGAGTGTCCACCTGGACACGGAGCGAGGTGACCTTGTTCTTCCCGTGCCTCAGTTTCCCTGGATGGACAATGGGGACAGTGCTGGATGAGAACGCTGGGAATTCGCTGGGTGATAAAAATCCATAAAATCCAAAATTCCAGCGGGTTGCAATGGGAAAAGACCCCTCCCTGTGCACCCCTGGAGCTGAGCAGGAGGTCATTGTCCCTCTGGTGGCTCTCCAGGACATTTCCAACCCACCAGGACATTTCCAACCCTCTGGCTGTCCCTTGGTGTCCCACCCGGAATGTCCCCGTGGCCACGCCCCTGGATGGGCCAAATTTGGAGAGGGAATTTCTCCCCCAAATTTCTCCCCAGCTCCCAAACCTGCTGCACGCAGGGATGAGGGGAAGGTTTAGAGGAAGGGATCGGCATTCCAAGGGGAAGGGTGGGAGCGTGGGGGGCTGGGAAAGAGCGGGATGAGCACCGAGGGTCTGTGGGGGTGAAGCTGGACCGGCTGGAAAACTGAGGATGAGCAGTGGGAAAGTGGGAAGGGACAGCTGGGAATTTGTGGTGGGACCCAGGGTGGGTTTGGAGCAGCCACGGAGCTGCCTGGGGATCCAAAGCCACCTGAGGCCGTGGGGTGGCCCTGGCCACCCATCAGGGGACACTGGGGCTGTGTGGTGCCACCAGGGGACACCAGGGACGTCTGGGTGGCCCTGGCCAGGACCCATCAGGGGACACTGGGGTTGTGTGGTGGCCAGGACCCATCAGGGGACATCAGGGACATGTGGGTGACACTGGCCAGGACCCATCAGGGGACACTGGGGTTGTGTGGTGGCCAGGACCCATCAGGGGACACCAGGGACATGTGGGTGACACTGGCCAGGACCCACTGGGGACACTGGGGCCGTGTGGGTGACACTGACCAGGACAATCAGGTGACACCAGGGACATGTGGGTGACACCAACCAGGACCCACTGGGGACACCAGGGCTGTGTGAGTGACCCTGGCCAGGACAATCAGAGTACACCAGGGCTGTGTGAGTGACCCTGGCCAGGACAATCAGGGCACACCAGGGACATGTGGGTGACATTGGCCAGGACCCACTGGGGACACTGGGGCTGTGTGGTGGCCAGGACCCATCAGGGGACACTGGGGCTGTGTGGGTGACCCTGGCCAGGACCCATCAGGTGACACCAGGGATGTGTGGGTGTGAGGTTGATGCTGAAGGTGCTGGTGACAAACTCAGGGAAAACCCAGGAGGAGAAAACTGGGACATCCCTCCTGAGGTTGTCCCTTTTCCCTTCCCGTGGATTGGTGGCTGTGGCAGGGCCAGCCCGTGGAGGGGGGATTTGGGATGGCCGTGGTAGGGATGAGGCCGAGCTGGGGGAGATTTTGGGATCCCTACGGCCCCAACGGAGCAGGAGATGGGACAACAAAGCATTGGAAACTCCAGAGATCGCAGCTTTAATCAGGAACCTTCCCGGGTGACGCGTCCCCTGCGCCCTGCTGGGGACAGGAACCTCTTCCCTGCGCACGGAAATGTCCGGAAGGAACGGCGGAGGAGAGCGGGAAGGAGAGAAGGGGAGGAGAGGGAACACGGGTGTGAGGTGGCTCGATGGGTCACAACCAGACAGCACTGATGCCACACCCGGCCATCAGTCCCCTCTGGAGGTGGCCCGGTCACTTCCTCCGCCCAATCTGGGCCATCAGGTGGGCGTTGGCCGCCGCCTTGGCCCGCAAGTTCTTGGCCTTGGCGATGTTGAAGAGGATGTTCATGATGTTGGTGGGGACGTCGAGGGACAGCGTGACCTTGGTGCGCCGGTCGCTCTTGGGCCGGTCCTGGTGGCTCTTGCCCTTCCCCTGGGACACGTATTTGTAGTGGCCGTCCCCCGGGAATGTCCTTTTCCCGAGCTCTTCCTCCGCCGCGTCCTCCTCGGACGCCTCCTCCAGGGACGGCGACTCGGAGCCGCGCTTGTCCAGGACGGCGTTTTCCTGGGGATGGATCCTCTGCGCCTCCGGCAGCGCGGCGTGGAGGCAGCTGAAGATGGAGGCGGCGCTGGAGAGGCCGAGGGCGCGGCCGGTGCCGGCGGCTCCCAGCAGGATGAGGAGGAGCAGCAGCCTGGGGTGGGACATGGCGCCGGCCTGGGGACACCGAGGGGAGGCCGGAGAGGGCCGTGAGATTCCCGTGGGGCCTGGGGTGATCCAGGCTCTCCCCATCCCTTCCCGATCCCTCGACTCGCATCCCTGGAGCCGCCTCCAGGGTCCCGTCGAAAGGTTGGGACGGCTGGGAATGAGGTTCCTTGGGATGCAGCCCCCAGCCCTTGGGTTTGGGGTGTTGGTGGGAAGGGGGTGGCCAAGGAGCTTTGCTTCCATGGAGATTCCGTGGAGGGGAGGAGTTGACCTTTGCTTCCATGGAAGTTCCGCAGAAATTCCGTGGAGGGGAGGATTTGACCTTTGCTTCCATGGAAATTCCGCAGAAATTCCATGGAGGGGAGGAGTTGACCTTTGCTTCAATGGAAATTCCACAGAAATTCCATGGAGGGGAACGTTTGGCCTTTGCTTCTATGGAAATTCCACAGAAATTCCATGGAGGGGAGGATTTGAGCTTTGTTTCCATGGAGCTTCCAAGGAAATTCCATGGAGAGGAGGATTTGCCCTTTGCTTCCATGGAAGTTCCATGGAGCTTCCATGGGAGGAGAGGATGTGACCTTTCCTTCACCTGTGCCTGTTGCCGTAGACCCAGTTTGGACCCCGGGCACAGATCCCCATGGATCCCTATGGATCCCAAAAATCCCCACGGATCCCATGGATCCCCACAGATCCCATGGATCCCACAGATCCCTCTCCACCTCCTCAGGGCGCCCGTGGGTGCCGCCAGCTGCCCCAGAGGTGACATTCCCTGTCCCCTGCTCCCCCTGAAGCCACCTGAGATGTTCCTCCAGCCCATCCCACCTCACCCATTCCCCAAAGGATGTGGGAATGGTGACCCCGTGTCCCAACCCCCCCAGGGCTGCTCCATCCCCAGCATCCTCCTACTTGGAATACGGTCACCGTTGGGTCAC
>VWZS01001847.1:44814-89193 GCA_013397075.1 Rhabdornis inornatus | reverse complement strand
TTTTATAAAATATTCTTATAAATTATATAAGTATTATATAGTATTATCATAAAATACATATTATATTCTTATATAATTTTTTTATATTTTTATTCTATTTGATTTTTTTGTTTGTTTGTTTTTTATTGTCCAACCAAATGTCTTTTTAGGAATATTTGAATCCCACATTCCCCTCACAGCAGAAGTCAAGGAGGGCTTTGCAGCCTCCTGGAATGCGCAGTGGAGGGGGCATCACTTGTAAAAAATGAAGTTCAAGGCATGAATTTCCTCCCCCAGTTTCATGGAATTCATGTCATTGCATTGTCAGGAGGATTTTTTTTCAAACCTGGCATGGAAATGTCTCTTTCTTGAAAAATATGAAGGAATTTTATCCCACGCTTCGACCCTGCAGATCTCTGGCTGTGGCACAACACCCAAAGTGAAATGTAGGGTCAGAGAAATAAAAAAATCATCTGAGGAGATTTAAATCAGATTTTTTACTTCTCAAATTCACACTTCCCTTGTCAATCGCAGTTTAACATTCCATTGAAAACTCGGTGGAAATTCTTGATTTTTCTTTCCAATATTTTTCCCAGTTGGGAATTTCCCTCCAGCTCCTGTGCCCAGAGCTAATGGACTCTTCTGCTTTAGGGAAGCAGAAAATGAAGCCAAAAGCAGCCTTCACCTCCCAATAAATAAATTAAAGTGGAATTTTACCCTGGATGGATTGCAGCTTTATGGAAAACAGCAGCTGGGAAAGTTTTCTGTTGTTCCACAACTTTTATCAGAATTTTCCCTGGGGGTGACATGGCTGGAGGTTTCAGCACGAGCATTTTTAGCAGCTTCACCAGAGCTTTAAGGGATACATTTAAATAAATTTAAATCCTCAACAGGCAGCAACCACCACCACTTCAGCATTTTATAAGAGCAGAAGAAATTTCCACTTTTTATCTCTCATCAAGCTGAGACAGATGAGCCAGACAGATGTTAAAACAGATTTGATAATTGGGATTGTCCAACGGCTTTTTTTTCCGTGGAGGATTTTTGAAAATTCTCTCTCTGGGGTCAGGCTGCTCTTGATGCAGCTCTGGGAAGGGACTGGGAGGGAATCCAGATTTCCTGTGGGATGTGAATGTGGATCAGGGAGGGAGAGATCCACGCCCCAGTGCTGTCCCCCAGCGCAGGAGTTTGATATTAAAGCTGCCGGGGAGGTGAAATTCCTGCTGAAATCCCTTTTTGGGGTTGTCTGTCTGTCTGTCTGTCTGTCTGTCTGTCTCCAGCTCCTTCTCCCTGGCTGGAATTCCTGAGGATTTGCACCCAGAGCCTCTTGAGGCCACCCCTAAACACCATTTCATTCCACATGGTTGAAACGCAGCTTTAGTGCTGCTTTCCACACTTGGTTTATCTTTTTCTGTTGGAATTCTTTATTAAAAGTGACATCCCACTCATAGATTCCAACATTTTCTCCTCTACTCCCCGATGTTTATTCTCTCCTGGATCGGATCTGGATGCCAGCACTTGATACAGTTTTATTTACCAAATGAATCATGCATTTTGCCTCTGAAATATTCCTACAGACAGACCATTTCCAGCTGAATCCAAAAATTGCGTTTTTCCTCCTCGTTGGGAATTTAAATCCAGCATCTCTGGCAGGGAGCTGGTAAACTCAGCTCACCTACACCGTGAGGTAAAAGCTGCTGGGTGCTAAATTCCAGATCCCTTATCACCAGCAGGAATTTGGAGTGTCCTGACACGCTCTGGGGAAACTTAGGAAGTTCAGATGCGGGGTTTTCCAGGAAATCTGTGGGTCTGGCACTCAGGGAAAGCTCAGCCAGGTCTTGGGGACACCCTGGAGAGCTCTGGGTCTGTCTTAAAAGAGTCACAGACACCCGGCTGTGTGTGAACACCATCCATCTCCAGCAGCAAACGGCTCCCAGAGGATCAGATCCTGCTCCCAGCTGCCATCCATAATTCAGATTAATTGAGTACACGGAGCGTGGCTGAATTAATTCCCAGCAGGGCTGATGGAATGTGTCAGAGTTACCCACACCCTGCCAGGGCGAGATGGGCTCGCAGGGATAAATTCCCATCCTTTGTTTCGTGTCACTGGGATTGTGTTTGACGCTGACAGAGAGGGGATGAGCAAATTTCAATCCCGAGCTCCTCGAACTCCCCAAACAAATCAGCCAAACCACGGGGAAAATGCCTCCAGCCCCACAGCCAGGATTCCCCAGCCCCACACCACAACAATGCTTATTCTGTTTCCATTCTGCATCTCTGCCTCCACTCCTCATTTTAACCCCTCCTTCCACTCAGGTTGAGATCAACCTGAAGCGTTATCCCACTCCCTACCCCGAGGATTTGAAGAACATGGTGAAATCCGTGCAGAACCTGGTGAGCAAACCCAGCCTGGGAGTGCGCCCCGAGAACTCCGCCCCTGCCACCAACAGTGACCCCACGGGCAAGGACAAGTACGAGCACAAGTGGCCCCTGACCCCCAAGGAGATCTCAGTGGAGGTACTGCAAAGGATTATTCTCACTCCTCTCCAAAATTCCAGACTGGTTTTTTTTTGGTTTTTTTTTTTGAGCCCCCAAAGGATGTTTGGATCCGCCGGGAACCTCAGAGCTGAGAGTTCCTTGTTTCACCCATTGGGTTTTATATTGGATAAAATTTATGTTGGGTTTGCATTCAGGTTTAGATTGAGTTGCTGAGTTTTGTCCAGTTTGAGACTGAGTTGCTGTTTTTCCCCAATGCTGCTGAATTTGGGGGTTGAAATCTCCCTAGATGGGAATTTTGCTGTGGATTTATCCCAGCACTGTTACATTTCAATGCTGTGAGGTTGGTGACAGAGGGATGGGTCCATCCCAGGTTCCATTCCCATCCCATTCCATTTAATTTGCTAAAGATCCCTGGGCTCTGTCTGACCCTGCTGTGCCAGCAGGTGCCCTTGGCATTGCTGTTAGGAATCCAATTAACACTTAATGAGTTAATGAAGGCAGCAGGCAGCCCTGGATGCTCCCAGTGGGCTGCAGAATTTGGCACAGGGACAAATTCCACCCCGGGATTAACCCCCAAAAGGTGAATTCCTAAATCCTTCAGCCCTGCTGGAGCTTGGTCTCATCTGCCCCACCACAACTTCGTGCAGAAATGAGGGAAATCCCTTCCCATGGGAGTTTAAAAGCTTAGAGAGGTCTGCAGGAATGCCAGCATCCCTGAAAATCTTGGCAATTTAATGCTGAAAAGAAATAAATGAGGGAAAATATTTTCCTTCTTTTTCACTCCTCTGTTACCTGATAAACTCCTTGTCCTTGAAATGTCCCTGGCTGTGGCCAGTCCAGAGTGCAGGAATTGTTCTCCCTCAATTTTCAATTGTTCTTCTTCAGATTTCCATGTCTGGGGCACAAATATTACACATTCAGCTGTGGCTGCTCTCTCAGTGCCGTGTTTTAATTGCAGTTAAACGTTTTCATTCCTTAAAAAAAAAAAACCCCAAAGTTTTCTCTTCAAGGTGGCTTCAGAAGACTTCAGCTCCAGGCACGATTTCAATTAGGACTGAAATATTGAAGTTAAATATCTAATTTCAACTAAAATAGTTAAATCACTCATGTTTTCATCAAAATCTGAAATCTTTAATTCCACCATTATTCCTTTTCTGCTCATCAAATTATCACTGTGTAAATCTGGTCCTTGAACCAGCTGGTGACTCAGGCCTCGAATCCTGACATTCTGCTCTTGTTGCTGAATATATAGAATTTATTTTGTATTATCTGTCATTTAAACTTGAATATTCTCAACAGCTTCCTGTGGGTTTTAATTATCCCTCTGTGTTTCCATCTGGAATTTGATCCCCATGGCCTGGCAGAGGTTTTAGGTGTTTGTTGTGGCTGTGGTGGCGACGTGGCCTGCAGAAACCAGTGGTTTGTTAATATTTGTTAAAATAATGTGAAATTTTTCAAGGAAAACACGAAGATCCCAGTGAGCTGAGCCCCAGCAGGGTCAGAGCCAGGGGGTGAATCCCCAGGGAGGGGAAGGAAGGAGGAGATGAGAGCCACGCCATCAACAGGGTGACTCTGGAATGCTGCTGGGGAGACATCCCTGCGTGTGTGGGGATACAGGAATCCCACAAAAAAACTGCAAAAAGAGCTGAACTGCTGCAGCCAGAGCCCGGGGTGGCTCCTGAAGTGCCACCAAATAATGGCATTGCAGTTTCCTCCCTCCTTCTCTGCCAAAGCAGAGCTGGGAGCTCCCCACGTGCCGGCAAAGACGAGATTTCATGCCCTGAGTTTCATCCCCTTCTTCAGATTTTAATTCCCCTGGGACAGAGTCAAGACTGTCACCACAACTTTCCCAGCAGCTAAAGGAAAGAAAAGGGATGTTCTCATCCTCCCCAGACACCAGGAGGGGTTTTTTAGCTCCCATCAGGGTGGTGCAGATCCATTTCCCCCTCCTTGGCTTCCTGCGCGAGGATAAAACACATGGGAAGTGCAGGCAAAGTGTGAATGGTTCTGTGAACAATACTGGCCTGATTTCAGTTGTAACCCATGAAATAAAACATAATTAAGCTCCATTTGCTTTGCAGATAATTAGCAGAGAAACTCAAGCCCCCAGTTAAAGTGCACTTTGAAATTGCAGGTGTGTTGTGACGTAGCTGAAGGCTGCAGGCAGTTTCTGGTCCCAGGTAATTGAATTTCAGGTGCAGTGCTCGCTTTTCATCCTCAGATAAACTGCTTTCTGATCTCTTTCGGCTTTCCCTGCAATTAATGAGCACGTGTCTCTTCAGAAATTGTTTCCAAATAATGAAAGGCAACATCTGGAATGAGGAGCTGGATGAGGAGCTGAATGTCAAATCCATCCTCCACCTGCATTCACAACAAGCAGACAATGTCTTGATTAATCATCCATTAAAACAAACCCCTTCGTTATTCTAATTATTTTGGAAAGATGTGAGTTTTGGCCACGGAGGAGTCTGGGATTATTTAGGGAGTTGTGCTGCTTTTCCATGAGAAGCAATGAGGAATATCAAGGTCAGCAGGTCAAGTCTTTATAATTCCTGTTCTTGATGTGTTTGCAGTGAGAATATCTCACATTTCCTCTGCCTCATCCCTTCCCAGAGCCCTGGGCTGCTCCAAGCAAGATTCCAGGAGTCTGGAATAATAATTTAATCTCCTTGTGTTCTCAGCCTGAATATTTGGTGATTTTTCTCTTGCCAGTTGTTTCAATGGTTTGTTGCAGGCATTTTCTCCTCACCACAGTTCTCTGCCCTCTTCCTGCATCCTTCCCCAGCTAATCATTAGGAATAAATCCTGAGGAATAATCTCCAGGCACCAACTCAACACAACTGCATTTATCTCTTCCCTTTCTCCTTGCAATTTTCTTCCTGTTAGTGACCTTTTTGTTCTTCAGCTTGTAAGAAAATGATCCTCTTAAGGAGAGTGGAATCAAATTGAACATGACTTGGGGTTTTTACAGTGTGTTTCCGATATTCAAGGCAGATTTACAAATGCCAGAGTAGTTCTTTCAAAAGTGCATTGGCTTTTGTTGGAATAGCTGGGCTGGGGGATGAAAAGAAAAGGAAAAGTCTATAAAATAAGGAACTTTGTGCACCTGAAGTTCACTATCCTGTCAAAAATGGAATTGCTGGGGCTCTCTCTCCTCCAGCAAGGGGGGCACTTTAAGCTTAAAACTCCTGGAAGTTTCACGGCACAATATTGGGATTCCAGGTCCAAGATAAAGAAACCAAAGAATCCCCCAAGAAGGCCCTGCCTGCCCCCGAGAACAGCCCAAAATCACCTCTGGAAGGCCTGGGCAGGGAGGACAAAGCCCAAAGCTCAGAGGTACAGCCAGACCTGGGCTGCTCAGGTGGAGAACTTCACCCTCTGCACTGCCCACAGCCGTGGGGTTACACCAGTTTGTCCCACCAGCTTGTCCCACTGCACTGGGAGAGGGCTGTGGGGGTCACTGGGCGCCTGTGGAGCACCAGGGAAATCCTCTGCATGGGGAAGGGGTCACTCCATGTGGGAATCACCATGGAACTGCCTGAACTGTCAGCCCTGAGGGTGTTGGTTAAACTGAGGATGCCTCTTCTGGGAAGGTCCTGCCTCCAGTAGAACATCAAATGCAAAGGGTTTGAAATAGCTCTGGTGTAAAAAGAATTAAATTCTCCAAGGATAAATCCCATGGCAAATGCTTCTACAAATCTCTGTCACTACAAAAAGTAGTTGAGGGCAGAAAACCTCTGAAAGTTTCCTCCTTGTAAGTAAAAACAAGAAAACTTTCAAACCATTATAGCAGGTTTTAAACCATCATACGTTCTAGCAATATTGTTTCAGTTTAAATTGTTTCTCTGATTATCATGTGTCTCCCTCTTGCCTTCCCTCTCCAAAGTCACTGGAGAACCTTTACACCCTGGCAGGGTACGGAGATCCTCCTGTGCCACCCATCGCTGTCTCCCCAGGACACTCATCCTCCTCATCTCTGAGCTTTCTGCAGGGATCAGAAACGCTCCAAAATTCCCATTGGTGCCTTCATTCCCTCCTAGCCACCCTCAATGTCCTAATTTAAATTTTCTCTTTCTAAGAATGAGTCCCATTTTCCTCCCCCAGTTTAGCTGGGGTTATTTTCAGCACAAGTCCTGTTGCAGGGGCTGTGTGAAGGTCAGGTGTGCTGAACTCTCAGGCAGAAGTTTATTAAATCCCAATCATTTTAATTTAGCCACAAACTCCTTAGAGACAAAGCCATTTTAATTAAGTACAGCTCCAGGGACAGCTGAATCTCTGGAAGGACTCACCAGAAATAACTGAGCGAGGAATCCTCCCTCCTGAAATACCAATTGTTTACACCCAGTTTGTGTTTATTTCTTTCTGCTGGCAGCATTTCTGGCGACTTTGACTTCCTCAAAAATGTTTACACGGCTCTGATGTATCTTGCAAGTTCCATCTGGTTCGTCCACATTTCCAGAACGAGCACATCACCCTAATTTCGAGGAGGATTTGTGTAGGATTAATTAGAGCTTCGTGCTGCCAAATTCCTGCACTGCCCGTCTGGTGGGTTTGGGGTGTCTCGACCACGAGGAGAAGGCTGGGAAAGGTTTGTGTGCTGCAGTTTGAGGTGTTCCTGCTCCCTGTGCTCACTCTGCCTTGTTGTGTCCCTCAGGATGCCTTTGGACATCCTGCCAGTGAGATGAGGATAGGGGAGCTCCGTCCTTCCATGCCCGAGACGCCGCTGTACCCCCCCAAACTCGTCCTGCTGGGTAAAGACAAGAAAGGTACTGATGGGTTCACAGCCTTTGGGATGAAACCGTGTGGTGGGGGTGCTCCAGCTCTGCTTGTAAACCATGGACATTTGTGCACGTGTCAACCCGACCCAACCCAGTAACAGCTTTGATTTAAAATGTGTTTTTCTGGTGTTGCCGCGCCCCCTGAAAGCGTTTGCTGTGTTTTGTTTCAGAGTCGACAGATGAGTCTGAAGCAGATAAGATCCATTGTCTGAATAACAGCGTTTCCTCAGGCACTTACTCAGACTATTCCCCTTCCCAGGCTTCCTCAGGGTCCTCCAACGCGCACGTAAAAATGGGCTCCCTGCAGACCACGGCTAAAGAAGCAGTGAATAACTCTTTGTGGGGGAACAGGTGTGACATCTTTCCTGACACAGCTTCTGCTTCCCTTTTGTCCTGTCTGGGCCCTCAGAGCCACCCTGTTAGGGCGTTTGGGTTAAAAAAAAAAAAAAAAATCCATGTTTTTATCCCGTGTTGGCTGAGCTGGCCACTCTCCGTATTCCATGATCCCACAGCTGGTGGTCCAGCTCTGTGCCATCTCCAGGCATTAAAGCTCCTGCAGCTGGTGCTGTTGGTGCCCCATTATTGCTGTCCCAGCTCCTTCTGCCCTGGACCTCCAAAAAGGTTCTTGGAAAGCCGTAACCTGCCCTGGAAACATTCCAGGACCAGCCTGTCCTGTCTGTGCCTGCCCTTAAATCCCCTCACATCGTTCCATCCACAGCTCTGCCCCGTTAAAGAGCTGGATGAGAACAGGAAAAACTGCCTCTGGTGTCTCTGGTTTAAAAGTGGGGGGGAACCTTCTGTTGCACTCATCCATTATTTTTACAGCAGGAAAATCTGTTCAGCGGGATTTCTGGGAACACAGCATGGAGCCAGCCAGGCCTTTGAGTGACTTCTTAGCTTCTCCGTGTGTGTCCTGCCGGAGTCTGTGCTCCAGGGCAGAAACCTGCTGCCACCATTCCCGTGCCAGTGGCTCCCAACAGCCTGAGAGTAGCTCAGTCGGTGCTAAAAGCACCGAGGGGGCAGGTTTGATTCCTGGACTCAGTGATCCCAGCGGGAATATTGCGTGCTCAGAACCCCTGCAGTCTCCCAGTGCGATCCCGAAGCCAGAGCGTAGACGGGAGAAGGCTGAACCGCTTCCCAAGGACGATGAGCGCTGACGTGCTGGCACAGAGGACATTTTATCTTGTTCCCTTCTCTTGTCTTTGCAGGCTGGCCCAGTCGTTCCCACAGCCCCTGGAGACCAAGCCATTGCTGAGCCAGCGGGAAGCGGCTCCGGCCGGGAACGTCCCGGCGCGCCCGGAGCGGCGCCCGCTGAGCGACGCCTTCGCCGACAGCTGGAACGACGGCTCCCACTATGACAACACGGGGTTCGTGGCCGAGGAGAGCGCGGCAGAGAACGCCAGCACCAACCCCCTGCTGAGCACCAAATCCAGGAGCTCCTCCGCGCACGGGCGCCGGCCGCTGATCCGGCAGGACAGGATCGTGGGGATCCCCCTGGAGCTGGAGCAGCCCGCGCTCAGAAACACACACGACTCTGAAGTGCCTCCTCCCAATCCTTGGCAAAATTGGACCAGAACCCCCAGTCCTTTTGAAGACAGGACAGCTTTTCCTTCCAAACTGGAAAGCACCCCCAACACCAGCCCTTTGCCCGAGCGGAAAGATCACGTCAAGGAGTCTCCCGAAATGACGAGCACTTTCACTCCAGGAATTCCGTGGGAATACCACGACTCCAACGCCAACAGGAGCCTCACAAACGTCTTTTCCCATATGCACTGTCGGCCAGATCCTTCCAAAAACGTCATCTCCATCAGCAAGAGCACGGAGCGGCTCTCCCCGATGATGAGGGATTTAAAAACAAACAAGTTTAAGAAGTCGCAGAGCATCGACGAGATCGACATCGGTGCGTACAAGGTGTACAACATCCCCCTGGAAAACTATGCATCCGGGAACGACACCGTGGGCCCCCACGAGAGGGTGGACAAGCTGCTGGGCCCGGAGCACGGCGTGCTCAGCATGTCCCGCAGCCAGTCCGTGCCCATGCTGGACGACGAGCTGCTGACCTACGGCAGCGTCAAGGTGCAGCCGCAGCACAAGGCGTCGGTCACCAAGAAAGTTTATCAGTTTGACCAAAGCTTCAACCCCCAGGGCGCCGTGGAGCTCCCGGCCGACAAGCGGCTCCTGCCGCCTTTCCAGCTCAACGCCGAGTACCTGCCCCAGCCGGCCAAGAGCTTGCCCCAGGAGCTGGTGAGCCCACGGGGCTACCGCGGCTACGCGCCCGTGGAGCCCATGTTCTCCTTCTCGCAGCCCTCGGTCAGCGAGGAGCCGGCGGCCGCCCCGTTCCCCGGCCAGGCCGCACGCCCCGGCTTCCTGCGCAGGGCGGATTCTCTGGTCAGCTCGGCCGAGATGTCCGTGTTCCGCAGGGTGGGCGAGCCCCAGGAGCTGCCCCCGGCGGACAGGTACGGCCGGGCCCCGTTCCGCGGCGCCCCGGAGCGCCAGGGCAGCATGGCCGTGCCCGAGGCCCAGTTCCTCAAGCGCAACGGGCGCTACGAAGACGAGCACCCTTCCTACCAGGAAGTGAAAGCCCAGACTGGGAGCTTCCCAGTTAAAAACCTCACGCAAAGGAGGCCCCTGTCGGCACGAAGCTACAGCACAGAGAGCTACGGCACGGCCCAAACGCGGCCGGTCTCAGCGAGGCCCACCATGGCAGCTCTGCTGGAAAAGATTCCGTCAGACTATAACTTGGGTAACTATGGCGACAAGCCTTCCGATAGCAGTGATATAAAGCCGAGGCCTCCCCCTGGGAAGGGAAATGAGAGCTGTGCTAAAATGCCCGCTGACTGGAGACAACAGCTACTTAGACATATAGAAGCTAGAAGGTTAGACAGGGTATGTTTGGCATTTCTCTGCAATTAATGCCTTTAGTTGTGTGTTTCGCTCTGTCAAACGATTTGCACGTGCAGTGGTGACCACCAGAATTCCCAGGGATGAAATTCCTGCCGTGGTGTCACAGAGGGACCGGCCCCGCCGAGGGCCCTGGGGGTGCTCGGCTGGAGTGAGAGAAAATCCAGAAAATCCCAGAAAATCCAGAGGCTCCTCACTGATGATGCCCCTTGGGACAGTCACCGGGGTGGTGGCTCCGGGTCCTGGGTAAATCCAGAGGCTTCACACTGGTGACATTCCTTGGGGCAGTCACTGGGGTGGTGACTCTGAAACCTGGGTGAACGCAGAGGCTCTGCCCTGTCACTGGGGTGGTGGCTCCTGCAGCTCTGCCCAAAATCAGGAAGAGCCCTGAGGTTCTCCCCCGCTCACAGAAGCGCTGCTGGAGCCACCAGGTCAGTAACGACCAAGAGCTTGGAGAGGTGCTGGCCGTGTCTTGGCAGTAAAAGGGAATAAAAGAAAAAGAGAACAAGCAATAAAATATATTTTAGCTCTGGTGTCGCTGTTAGCGCAGGGGGTTTAAAAGTGTCTATAACTGAGAAATATCCCTGGGTATCCACTGCCACTGTTCTAATGGGAATGTGGTCATTACTCCTTTTAGCTGTAGGAAGTTATGCTGATCTGCCTTCTATCCAAAGGGTGCTTTAGTGCATGATTCAGTCATTACCTATTTAATGACCTAATCCACGAATTCGATTTACTCCGTGATCTGAAGTGGTTGTGACAAATTCCTGTGGTGAAATGCGTAAGAAGTCGTTGCCAAATGTGCCCATATACTGCTTTATGCTGGAGCCTCCTGAGTTTGGTGTTAATATTCTCCTTACCTTCCAGTTGCTCGGATGTGATGATATCAAATTATCCTTAAGGGTCAAATGGGGAAACTTTAAAAAAGGAGCTCCAAGGCTGAAGCGTTTTCCTCCCTCGGCTCTTCTCCTTGTGCTGTGTAAACCCACTGGAAACTGCCTCCTACCCAGGGAAGCCAGTGCCACCTTCCTGGTGGCAACAAACCCTTGCCAGATGTTGTTGGTTTAAGGAATACCTTTACGCTTGGTTTACAACGTGGACCCTGGAAAGCTGACACTGGTGGCTGTCCCTAATCCCTGCGAGGTGGCTCCTGCTGGGTGCACAGCTCCAAGGAGCTGGGCTGGGCTGTCTGCTGGAGGAGGCTGTGCTGCTGGGAGCAGCCCCTGTCCCTCGGGTGGGCACAGGACCCGTGTCCCTGCCACCCTGGGTGGGCACAGGACCCGCGTCCCACGTGGGCAGCCAGGTTTTCAGGGAGCAGGACTTCCCCGGGGGTTGCTCCTCCGTGCCAGGCACACCTCTGGCTGCACAGCCGACCCCAAATTCGCCAAAATTTTGGCAAAAGCGAGACTGGTACCATGTGAACTCCAGATGCCACCTCCCCTCATGTGCTGTCAGCGTGGAAGTCCCCTCTGGTGCCCATTTTCTGTACGAGGAGCAATGTACTCGCTTTGTGTGACCAGTGCATGCCTGGAGGAGCTATTGATACTCGGTACCGTTTGTTGGCTTAAACTAAAACTCTGTGAACTTAACCATGTATGTGTGAGACTTAATTCTGAGCATGTGTGTTCATATGTGTCCCGTGGTTGTTTCCTCTACTCAGAGCGCTGCTTACAAACACCACACAGTTAGCCTTGGCATGCTGCACTCTGGAGGGGTTTCAGCCATGCATGCCGGCCGAAGCATGACTTTAAACTTGCAGCCTAAATCTAAATTTGAAAACCAAATGCTTCAAGAGCTACCTCTACCGAAAGTAAGTATGGGCTAGCCAGCACTGCCGGCGTTCCCGGTTAATTAATGATCCTTGCTTCCTCCTGGTTTAGCTTCTGCCTCTTCCTCGTGCTTTTGCCGTGCCCGGTCCGCAAGGCAAGGCTGGCAGGGGCGCAGCTTTGCCCCTTGCTGGCCTTGCTTTCTGGATTCCCGAGCTCCCTGGCTGCCATTCCTGCTCCCCTGCTCTCCTCACACGTGCCAGGGCTGTCATCTGCTCGGTGGGGAACATGGTTTGCTCTTGGGAATGTTTGATCCGAGGAAAAAAAACGGGTGTGGAAAAGTTAAACAGGCTCCAGGAGACAGGGATTTCAATATTTGAGCATTGGTTGGGTGTGCTGTAGTTCCTGATGGGTTTTGAACACGTCACCACACCCAAACCCATCTTAAACTTTGAGAAACACCTGAAAAAAAGAGAATATTCTCCTCATTTATTTACTGTTTATCTTATATTTATTATCAGGATATTGTTGGCTAGCACAGACACACAAAACTGTGTATTCCCATTTTAAACTTTGAGAAACAGCAAAAGAAAGAGAATATTCTCCTCATTTATTTACTGTTTATCTTATATTTATTATCAGGATATTGTTGGCTAGCACAGACACACAAAACTGTGTATTCCCAACAAATATTTGGAGGGAGAGGCACACAGGACGAGGCAGAGAGGGCCATTCCTGCAGGATTCTCAGTGCCAGGGAGGGATGCTGAGACCTTCCTGTGCATCCCAAGGGATGGGCAGGGCTCAGCCTCTCCCTGCCCTGCCACAGGAGCTGAGAGGACAAATCAGCTCTGTGAGGAATTAAAGGGCAGCAGAGCCCAGATCCCGGTGTTCCAATGGGATCATCCGTGCTGGGAATTGCCAGGCTGGCCCCTGGCACCGCTGGCACTCACCCAGGCCGGAGCAGCCTGGCCAGAAATTCCCAAAGGAAGGTTCCAAAGGTTCAGAGCTCCAAGGGTTTGAGGAGAGCAGGGTAATTTAGCAGCAGGAGCTGGCCCTGCTCCTCTTGCCACACGTGCTGCGGCCAGAATTCCAGGAATCCAGGGCAGGATGGCAGCACCCAGGGAGCAGTGCCAGCCCTTTCCCGCTGTCCCTGCCCCTCCACCCTCTGTCACCTCCATGCCGTGTCCCCCCAGGCTCTGTCCTGCTCTCGGTCTGTGCTGCTCTGTTGTGGGGTGGGAGGCTCCCAGGGGATTCCCCCCTGGATGTGTGTGCTGGGCAGGGACACCCCAGTGTTGTCTTTGCTTCCCAAGAACTCGTTTGTCTGCTCAGGTACTTGTCACCAGTCCCTGGAAAAATCCTTTGGGCAATCAACCCCAAAGAATGGTGCTGGTTCCCTCCACACGTTAGGAATGAGGAGTTTTATGGCACTTCCAGGAT
Source organism: Rhabdornis inornatus (assembly GCA_013397075.1). NCBI lineage: Eukaryota > Metazoa > Chordata > Aves > Passeriformes > Rhabdornithidae > Rhabdornis > Rhabdornis inornatus. The sequence goes on along the minus strand of VWZS01001847.1, from coordinate 75,831 downwards.
TTTAGGCTGTAGGGGAATATGGATATTAATGGTGGATGTCTGAGGAAATTCAGGAATCTGCTCTGTGATATGTTTTGGGGTGTGGTCTGATGTGGGTTATTCTGCTTTTCTATTTCACCAGCATTCCATTGCTCCATATCCATAGAAACTGTGATGCTGAACTGCACTGGGGGGTTGTTCTCTTGCTGTACTCTTTGGGAAAATTGTTGTTGGGAAAGATTACTGCAGGGGGAAATGACTGTTGGAAAAATGCTGTGTATATTTAGTGTTGTTTAATTTTATTGCTTCACACCTTCCACAGAATTTGCATTCCCTAAAGAATCCAGGCCACAGCAGTTCAATCCTTGCCTCTCCTCCTCCCTCCTTCCCGTGGCCTGGATTCAAGAGAGTAATGAGTGAGATCTGGCTGTCAGGAAGTCGACTTTAACAATGAATCCCTTTGAAAATGTTCATTTCATCGATCTACTCCCTGTAGAAAACGTGGGAAGTGCTGCTTTTCCTCTTTTCCCCATATCTCATGGAAGGGGAGCTGGGTTGCAGCCTGTCCCAGCTCAGGAAATGGCCAATATTGCAAGGGGATAAATTCCTTTTGCTGCAGCAAATGCAACCCCAGGATTTCCCTGTTTCTGGAGGAAGCTGAGAGCGCTCTCTGCATTTTCCCTCTTCCCTCTGGAGTCCAAAGTTCCCTCTGCAGATCCCTCGGCGCTCTCCAGAGGGATCCTTTCCACTTCTGGCTCCCAGTGAAAAGTTTTTGAAAAGTTTATGGTTTGGTGCAAGCCATTCCCAGAAAGGGAATTCCCACCTTCCTTGGGAAGAACAGTGAGGAGGGAGCAGAGTTTCCCCTTGGAATGAGCTGGGGAAGGCACCCAAAGGGCTCCATAAATTGATCCCTTGGGATGTGAGCAGATTCTCAGGACAGCTCTGCAGGGAACAGCTCATTTTTCCATTTTAGAGGGGATAAAAAAGCTCTGCGAGGAGATCCTGGGCTTCAAACAGGAGAAATGTTTTTCTAGTGGTTTTTAATAGAAGGAAAATCACAAATTCTGTGATTTTCCTGGAAGATTTCTTGACTGATGAAAGAATTATAATGGAAGATTCCTTTAATTTTAAATAATCAGGGTTGGACTTTTTTCACTTCACCTCAGAGATGGGATTTAAATCATAGTTTCCTTCTATTTACTTTTCAACTTCTGTTAAAAAATAGGTTTTAATGGAAAAAATCCCAGCTTTCACATTTCAAAGCAAATTTGATTAATTCTTCATCCATCTAGAGAAGTGTATCCAGATTTTTTTTAGACGAAGGTGGAGAAGAAGTTCCTGGAATGGCAGAGGGGAAGAATAGATTTTTTTTGTTCCTTTGCAGATTCCCATGAATCAATAATACACTGTGCCAGGTGCTGTCAGTGGCAGGACAATGCTGGAATTTTGGGAAGTCTGACACCCAAAAGGTGTTTGGAAAACTCCCAGTGATGATCAAGAAATGGGGAGACAGATGGTGGAAACTCGGGATGAGGCAGGAAAAGTCCTGAAAACAGGAATGAAACAACCAGGGGAGAAAAGTGACAGGGAAAAAAACACGGAACAGGAGCAAAAAGGGAATTATGAACATCGAGGGAACTTTCCCTGTGTGTTGTGACCATTCATGTCGAGGCAAACATTGAATTCCAGGTTAATGTTGTACAAAAAATGTCCCTGGCACGATCCCGGAGGTTCTGGGAGCTGCACACGGAGCCAGCACAACCTCAGCACTGCCAGCAGGGGATGTTTGCTGCAGAAAACACAAACAGCTCCTTTTTCTTGGTGGAAATCCTTCCTAAAAAATCCTTCCTAAAAAAGTTCCTGCTGCTGGAATGAGCAGTGAGAAAGCCCTAACCCCAGAACTAACGCCAGGCTGTTTAAATATCGGAATTTTGCCAAAAATTCGTTTCTCTGGAAGCAACGAGTCCCGCTCAGTGAATTTTCTCTCCTCTCTCACCATTCATTATTCTCATGATTTCTGTCCCGAACCTCTGGAGCTCTCCTGCTTGCAGAGAGCCCCACTGTGCTGGTGGAGCAGGCAGGGCGCGGCGGTGGCAGTCGTGCATTGCAGCAGTGCATTGCAGTTGTACATTGCAGCGGTGCATTGCAGTAGTGCATTGCAGCTGTGCATTGCAGTCATACATTGCAGTTGTACATTGCAGTGGTGCATTGCAGTTGTACATTGCAGCGGTGCATTGCAGTGATGCATTGCAGCTGTACATCACAGCGGTGCATTGCAGTCATGCATTGCAGTGATGCATTGCAGTTGTACATCGCAGTGGTGCATTGCAGTGGTGCATTGCAGTTGTATATTGCAGCAGTGCACTGCAGTGGTGCACTGCAGTTGTACATTGCAGCGGTGCATTGCAGTGATGCATTGCAGCTGTACATCACAGCGGTGCATTGCAGTCATGCATTGCAGTGATGCATTGCAGTTGTACATCGCAGTGGTGCATTGCAGTGGTGCATTGCAGCAGTGTATTGCAGTTGTACATTGCAGTGGTGCACTGCAGTGGTGCATTGCAGTTGTACATTGCAGTTGTGCATTGCAGTCGTGCATTGCAGCGGTGCATTGCCGTTGCTGGGTTGTTGTGACGTGAGCGCGCAAGGCTTTGTGCTGGTGACTAAAGGCTGCCCTGCCTTTGTGAACAGACCCCGTCGCAGCAGAGCAGCCTCCTGGACAACGGGCAGGACGAGGTGGCCGTGGGCAGCCCTTGGACCCCGTACCCGCTGGGCCGGCGGGACGTGCCCCCCGACACCGTCACCAAGAAGGTAAGGGGTGCCAGGCTGTCCTGGTTGGACAGACGGGTGCCTGCTGAGAAAGGCTGGAGCCTCTCTTGAAATGGAGAATGTAAAACTCCCTCCCTCCGAATTATTGTAATTTTGAAATTAAGGGGCTCTCAGGCAAAGATGTGGGAATAGGAATAACAGTTCTTCACCAGGAAAATTAAAATAGAATTACGGTAATACAAAGCAACAACAACACTGCAGAGTCAGAATCCAACTCTGTCACTTTGTCACTCAGGGTGTTGGTGCAGTCCCATTCCATGGTGGCTGCATCCTCCTGCAGTGACAGATGTGCTTCTGTTGGAGCAGGGCTCCTGGAGAAGGTGCAGTTTTCCTCCAAAGCTCCAGGGATGATGTGCAAGGCTCTGGTTTTCCTCTGGGATCCAGTGGGAAAAGGCTGCTCTGGTGTTCCAAATGTCAGCTTTGATCTGGGCAGGAAATGCTTGGCTCCTCCCCCTGGCTGGAGCATCTCCCAATGGGATGATGGAATTGGATCAGCCATGCCCTGGGACTCCATGGCCCATGAACAGGAGATATCTCCTGGAGGGAGGATGGGCTGTGGGAAAGATAAAGAACACTGCCCCAGCTGTTGAACAGCTGGAACATGAACAGCAGAGATCTCCACAGGGATCNGCCACCTAAATTATTTTTACTTTTAACCCAATAACCAACCTCCCGTGGCCTGCAATGCAGACTTTGCTATCCAATTGCAAAATATCACCCAAACCCATGAAGGAGAACGTGAAGAAGGACAAACCTCCCCCCTAAAACATCCATCTTGCTTTATATATATATTACTATATATAAATTAGAATATAGAATAGATATTCTAATATTATATTCTAATATAATATTCTATAGAATATAGAATACATTTAGAATATATTACTATATTCTAAAACCTTAAACTCTAAATTTTTCCCCGTGTGATATGACACACTTCTGTTCAAACTACACACCCATGGATCCCAGTTCTATCACTCATTTTTGGAAGCTTCTGCACAGCCTCAGGTCGAAAGCAGAGTTCTCCTGGGGGTCAGTGCCTGGCAGCACAGAAAGTCTCAAATTCTCAGTGACCAGGGCTCCAACAGCTGGGGGTGTTTCAAGGCTCAAAGCAAGAATTGCTGTGAGTCGAGGGCGGTGTTTTCATGGTGCCCCTTTGTGTGCTCTGGCTCTGCTGTGGGCAGTGGGCACAGAGGGCTGGGCAGGGCTGCTCCTGTCCTGGTCCTGGGGAGTCTCATCCAAAGGTTTCATCCCAATGATGTTCAGGTGATAAAAAGGACAAGTTCTGGGGTGGCTGGGCTGCTCCTGTCCTGGTCCTGGGGAGTCCATCCTGAGATTTCATCCCAATGATGTTCAGACTATAAAAAACATGAGTGGTGGGATGGCTGGGATGCTCCTGTCCTGGTCCTGGAGAGTCTCATCCCAAGGTTTCATCCCAATGATGTTCAGGTGATAAAAAGGACAAGTTCTGGGATGGCTGGGCTGCTCCTGTCCTGATCCTGGAGAGTCTCATCCCGAGATTTCATCCCAGTGATGTTCAGGCCATAAAATTCATGAGTGCTGGGATGGCTCCAGCCCAGCTCTGCACAGGCACAGCCCTTTCACTGATGAACTCCCTGGAAAAATGTCTGATTTCTGGTGGTTCTGTGCTGGTGGATATCGAATTCCAGTCCTTGGAGCTCCTGGCTGCCCCTCCCAGCTCCAGCTCTGGAGCTGCTGGGTTGGGCTGCTGTGACCATGAAGCTGGAGGATGGAGAATCCTCACAAAACGTGTTGGAGGAGGAGCTGCAGGGATGAGCCGGGACAGTCACAGGGCTCATGGTCAGATCCATCCTGAAGTGCCAGGAGTGGGTGACACCAGGGGGGTGTCACAGGTGCACGCTGGCACCTGCTGTGTGCAATGGTTCCAAGGAGCTCCCTGCTGCTCCAAACTTTCCTCCAAGGCAGAAGCAGCAGCCCCTGGATTCACAGGGAAATGCAGCCAGAGATCCCAGAGTGCAGGAGAATTGCAGGAGGATGGCAAACAGAAACCATTGTTCCCAGAGATGTGTCCAGGCAGAGGGGGGGGAGAAGGGGAAGGTGTGGGATGGAGCTGGCCCTGACAGCCGAGCTGTTTGCCCTCTGATCTGCAAGAAACCGGGATGAGAAGTGTCGGCATCCTGCTTCTCCCAGCTCCAGAGGCTGTGCTGGGGCAGGGGCGCTCTGCAGCCGGCTCTGGACGCTGCGGGGGCCGCTGTCCCTGACGGGATGCTCGCCCACAGGCAGGTAGCCACATCCAGACGCTGATGGGATCGCAGAGCCTGCAGCACCGCAGCCGGGAGCAGCAGTACGAGGGCAGCATGAACAAAGTCACCATCCAGCAGTACCAGCCCCCCCTGCCCATCCAGATCCCGGCGTCCCAGAGCTCCCGGGCCCCCCAGCCCCAGCGCTGCCTCATCCAGACCAAGGGCCAGCGCAGCACGGACGCCTACCAGGAGCAGGTGAGGCACGGGGACAGCTCCTGGGCACCCACATTCCCACATTGTCCAGATGGCCCCGGCAGAGGGGACGTGGGGAGGAGTGGGGAGCTGGGCAGCCCCGGGGAGCTGGGCTGGGAGAATTCTGGTTGGATTGAGAGAGCTCTGGTTGGATTGGGAAAGCTCTGGTTGGATTGGGAGAGCTCTGGCTGGACTGGGAGAGCTCTGGCTGGACTGGGAGAGCTCTGGCTGGACTGGGAGAGCTCTGGCTGGACTGGGAGAGCTCTGGCTGGACTGGGAGAGCTCTGGCTGGACTGGGAGAGCTCTGGCTGGACTGGGAGAGCTCTGGCTGGACTGGGAGAGCTCTGGCTGGACTGGGAGAGCTCTGGCTGGACTGGGAGAGCTCTGGCTGGACTGGGAGAGCTCTGGCTGGACTGGGAGAGCTCTGGCTGGACTGGGAGAGCTCTGGCTGGACTGGGAGAGCTCTGGCTGGACTGGGAGAGCATGAGGTGCAGAGCCATCCCCAGCCCCTCCTCCTGTGCTGGAGCCCCAGGGGCAGCTCCTGTCCCATGTCCCTGCTCAGACCAGCTCAGGGCACGGCCAGGAATCTCTCAGAGCTCATTTTTATTTAATATCCCATTCCCCAATCCTCTTTGGAGTCTCCCTGCCCGAAAGAGGGGACTCAGCACAGATTCCTGTGGCGGGGGGGGTGGGAGCTCAGTGCAGGCTGTCAGATCCCAGCTCCAGAGATCCCCGAGGATTTTATCCCTTGGCTTTGGCCCAGGGGTGCTGGGAAAATAAAACTGCACCAGATGAAGCCTCAGCGATGGGTTTATCCCAATGTTCAAGTGAAAAGCTTGGCCAGGGTGAACTTCTCTTCCACAAATCCAAAGAGTTTCTTCCTCCTTGGAAATAGAGCATTAAAATCCGTGCAAAAATCTGTGAAGGACAGGGAATGTTGTGGTATCACTGCAGTGTGGGGAAATCCTGCCAGTTCTCCCAGTTCACAGCAATATTCCAGTGGCTTTTCCCACTTTGTGGAGTGTGGGGGCTCAGCCCATCCAGGGATGTGAGGGAAGGAGGTGCCGTGGTGGGGCTGGGCTCTGTGCTGACATCCCTGCTTTTCCTACCCAGTTTTGTGTGAGGATAGAGAAGAATCCTGGCCTTGGGTTTAGCATCAGTGGTGGAATCAGTGGACAAGGAAATCCATTCAAACCTTCTGATAAGGTAAGTTTGAAATTCCTGTCTCCCTGCTCCTTATTTGAGAGGTCACAGCAGAGCCAGAGACCGTGAGGGGATGTTTGTGCCTCTCTGCTGGTCTAACTGAAAGATTTTTTTTCCCCCATACTTGGCTTTGGGTTTGTTTTTTCGTTGTTGTTTGTTTGTTTTAGCAGAGTGTTGTTTGCTTTTTTCCCCCAGTTAAAGAAGATGAGGGGATCAGACATCAATCCCATGAGTGTCAGGCCCGTATTCCCTGGATAAGATAATTTTTTGGGGCTGTTTTCTGGAGAATTGTCTCTCTGAGTTTTTAAGAGCCGCCTTAGACCTCAATTAAACTTCTACTAAATTAATCAGAGGGAACCCTAAAGTACAATATCGTCCCTGGAGGCTGAAATTCCAGGGTTTGTAGCTGCTGTGCCAAACAAAACCAGCCTGGAAACCCCTGGATCCTTCCAGACCCCATGGCAGCAGTTGTGTCCTGTGCTGGGAGCTAAAACTGACACCTGGTGGTGCTCAGGGACACTCAGGACTCATTTTGGGAATTGCACATTTAACATCAATCAATTTGAAATAGAGGGGAGCCTCAAAAACTCCAGCATGGGGTGAGTCCCAGCTCCCAGGGCTGTAGGATTGGGAATTGGACTCTTACACCCATGGATCTGTGTTTGGTGCCGTGGAAGTGACTGGAGTTTGTTGGAAAAGGAGGCCTTGAACACATTCCTGGAGTTGATGTTCTTGGATAATACCGGATCCATATTGCAGGGACAGTGAGAACTTCCACAAAGATGGAGAATGTTTGGAAAATGGTGAAATTCAAGCTGTGCTTCCTAGAGGAAAGCAAGATTGCTGTGCAGATTATGATACACACCATTCTGCTAATTAACACTTGCTCCATTTTAATTACCCTCCTGATCACCTGTCACTCTTGCCCTGCTCACACTTTGCAGTGTGGGATTTTAGTTTAAAATGCCCCACAATTATTGCCAGAGAGCTGCTCCAGCCCCAAACTGCTGTTTGCCAGCAAACAGAATAAAACAATTCAGTGTTAACCCAAATCTCCAGGGTACCCAGAGCCCCCAGTTAGGGAGGGTTTTTTTTTTGGGATGTAGTTCTTGGAGCAAGCATCCTAACCTGTGTTACTTCTGACTTATAGGGTATCTTTGTTACTAGGGTTCAGCCTGATGGCCCTGCCTCCAGCCTGCTCCAGCCCGGAGACAAAATCCTCCAGGTAGGGACACCTCGGGATTCCTGGGACCAGAAAACACCAGGAAAAAAAAAAAAAAATTCTGGGGGGGGGGTTTGCAGCAGCACTGAACTGCCAGCTCTGCTTTTAGGGGATTTTAATGGTGATTTCCAGCTCTTACCCCAAAGCACTTCTTGCCCTGGTGGCCACAGGTGCCTGGTTTGGATATTTGGATGAGTTGAAGTGTGTTAAGCCACTCACACATAGAACACAAATAAAAGTTTTCAGTTTCAGTAAAGCAAGTAAACAAGTAAATAAATAAGTAAAATAAGTTTTAGGTGCTTTTAGTGAATGAAAGTCTCAAATACCAAAATAATAGTATGTGTTCTAGTACNCAGCACTGAACTGCCAGCTCTGCTTTTAGGGGATTTTAATGGTGATTTCCAGCTCTTACCCCAAAGCACTTCTTGCCCTGGTGGCCACAGGTGCCTGGTTTGGATATTTGGATGAGTTGAAGTGTGTTAAGCCACTCACACATAGAACACAAATAAAAGTTTTCAGTTTCAGTAAAGCAAGTAAACAAGTAAATAAATAAGTAAAATAAGTTTTAGGTGCTTTTAGTGAATGAAAGTCTCAAATACCAAAATAATAGTATGTGTTCTAGTACAAGTTAAAAAACATAGTCCTAAATACTAATGTTTCTGTAAAGAAAGTGTGTTAAGCCACTCACACATAGAACAAAAATAAAAGTTTTCAGTTTCAGTAAAGCAAGTAAACAAGTAAATAAATAAGTAAAATAAGTTTTAGGTGCTTTTAGTGAATGAAAGTCTCAAATACCAAAATAATAGTATGTGTTCTAGTACAAGTTAAAAAACATAGTCCTAAATACTAATGTTTCTGTAAAGAAACTCCAAAAACATAGTTTTAAACATAATAAAGCTATAGTAAAAATATTGCTTACATTTTTTAAATGAAACAAAATAAACCATATACGTAGTTTATAGAATATAGAAAGTAGCCTGGCGTACTGAAAAACTAAAACTCTAATAAGTTAAAAAAATAATAACCCAAGTTTGTGTTTTAACTTGCTGAAAAATTTTTATATAAAAACATACACTAACAAAAACTGGTACATTTTGCCTTTACGTTTTACCATTGCTTTTCACCATTGTTTTGCCATTTACTTTTGCTTTGTTTCTACTTCTATTTAAGACTTTTTACCAAAACTTAACATAAACTTTAGTACCTGTAACTTCTACTTTAAAACTAATGCACTTCTGCTGTGAACAACTTCATAACAGCTGTTAGCTGCTTAGCTCATTATTAAAAATAAAAAAAAAAAATTTGAAGTGCCTAAGAGCACCCAGAAGTGTGACAACTCCTGACAGGAGGGGACAGCCAAGGGGATTTGGGATCTGGGAACACGACAGGAGGAGAGGGAATGGCCTCAGGGTGGAGGAATTTTTCCTTCCAAGGGTGTCCAAACCCTGTGGATTCTTGGGGTACCGAGTTTTTGCTGCTGAGGTCTCACAGTTCCCTCCCAGTCATTCCCAGAGATGCTGACCAGCCCTGGCCATTCCCCCTTTGTCCTCCTCATTCCAGATTTTCCAGCCAGCTCCTCCCCTCTGGAATCTGTCCAGACTCATTTTCCATCCTGGCTGTGCTGCTGGGGTTTGGTGACAGGATCCATCTCCCACCCCATCCCTGACCCCCTGTCCTGCCCCAGGATCTCCCTCTGCATCTCCCAAATCCTTGGGATCCCTCCCAGCCCTCCGTGTAGAATTCCAGGATTCCATTAATCCCTCCTTTTGGCACACTTGTCGGTGTATTTGGAATTTTCCCTGCCTGGGATTTGAATTCCTCTTTGTATTTCCAGGAAATAGATTTTATAGTGTTAAGGCTTTAAGCAGACCCCAGAGTCACAGCATGATTCCAGTGGGAATTAAATAATTCCCTGGAGCACTCAGCCCAGCCCTGGAGCCACCCCACAGAGGACAAGAGAAATCTGTGCTTTGTGCCCATGAGAAATCCTCAGATGTTCATTATTTATTTTAACCTTGCTTTTAATTGCCAAATATCCCTTTTTCCCCCAAAAACAAGCCACTAAAGCCTTCTGTTTTCCTTGTGTTTTCCTTGTGGTTTTTTGTGTTTTCCTTGCATTTTCCTTGTGTTTTTTCCTTGTTTTTTCCTTGTGTTTTCCTTGTGTTTTCCTTGTTTTTTCCTTGTGTTTTCCTTGTGTTTTCCTTGTGTTTTCTTTGTGTTTTCCTTGTGTGTTTTCCTTGTGTTTTCCTTGCGTTTTCCTTGCGTTTTCCTTGTGTTTTCCTTGTTTTTTTCCTTGTGTTTTCCTTGTGTTTTTTCCTCGTGTTTTCCTTGTGTTTTTTCCTTGCGTTTTCCTTGTGTTTTCTCCTTGTGTTTTCCTTGTGTTTTCCTTGTGTTTTCCTTGTGGTTTTTTGTGTTTTCCTTGCATTTTCCTTGTGTTTTCTCCTTGTTTTTTCCTTGTGTTTTCCTTGTGTTTTTTCCTTGCGTTTTCCTTGTGTTCTCCTTGTGTTTTTTCCTTGCGTTTTCCTTGCGTTCTCCTTGTGTTTTCCTTGTGTTTTCCTTGTGTTTTTTCCTTGTGTTTTCCTTGTGTTTTTTCCTTGTGTTTTCCTTGTGTTTTTTCCTTGTTTTCCTTGTGTTTTCCTTGTGTTTTCCTTGCGTTTTCCTTGTGTTTTCCTTGTGTTTTCTTTGTGTTTTTTCTTCTGTTTTCCTTGTGTTTTTTCCTTGTGTTTTTTCCTTGTGTTTTCCTTGTGTTTTCCTTGTGTTTTCCTTGTGGTTTTTTGTGTTTTCCTTGCATTTTCCTTGTGTTTTCTCCTTGTTTTTTCCTTGTGTTTTCCTTGTGTTTTTTCCTTGCGTTTTCCTTGTGTTCTCCTTGTGTTTTTTCCTTGCGTTTTCCTTGCGTTCTCCTTGTGTTTTCCTTGTGTTTTCCTTGTGTTTTTTCCTTGTGTTTTCCTTGTGTTTTTTCCTTGTGTTTTCCTTGTGTTTTTTCCTTGTTTTCCTTGTGTTTTCCTTGTGTTTTCCTTGCGTTTTCCTTGTGTTTTCCTTGTGTTTTCTTTGTGTTTTTTCTTCTGTTTTCCTTGTGTTTTTTCCTTGTGTTTTTTCCTTGTGTTTTCCTTGTGTTTTCCTTGTGTTTTCCTTGTGGTTTTTTTGTGCTTTCCTTGCGTTTTCCTTGTGTTTTCCTTGCGTTTTCCCTGCTGCAGGCCAATGGACACAGCTTTGTACACCTGGAACACGAGAAGGCTGTGCTCCTGCTGAAGAGTTTCCAGAACACAGTAGACTTAGTTATCCAACGTGAGCTTACTGTCTAAATATTTTTTTATAAATAGTAAATATGTCTAGCCAGATCTAATGTTCAAACGGATTTATACATAGGAAAACCAATTTTTTGCCAATTGCTGGACCAATGGCAAACAGTAGTGCCAAATGTATAATACTCTATGTTAGTACCAATCATTGGGAGAAAATATAAGAATTAACTCTATAAATATATTGTTCATGTGGCTCCGTATTAGTTTTACTCGTCAGCCTCTGGCTGTGCATTGGTGCGTTTTTTTAACCAAGTTCCTTCTTAAAATTCAATTTCATATGATTTCAAAACACAGAAGCACATACAAATCCTTTAGGAATTCTGCTGTCCATCAGAAACACTGCCTCAAAGTTGTATATGCCTTTATAAAGATGAAATATATTAACCTGTACTTCCCATGAAATATTTCTATCATGTCGCATACGAAAGTATAGAGAAGAAAAATATTTTCATAAACACCTCAAAGAAAGTATATATTAAATTAAATTTAATAATGCTCGTTTATTTTCAATGCAAAGATATTCTATGCCTTATGAAAATACCTGTACATATGCCGTGTGTATAGCTGGCTCCGTAGGGATCAGGAACAATTCACTACACAGGGTGAGAGACTTCTCCAATGGGAACTCTGGGACCTCGGGACAAGGAACCCACGTGGGAATGGGAGAGCTCCCTCTGGAATGGGAGAATTCCCTCTGGAGTGGGTGAATTCCCATCTGGAATGGGTGAATTCCCATCTGGAATGGGATAACAACTCCCTCTGGAATGGGAAAACTCCCTCTGGAATGGGATAATCCCCTCTGGAATGGGATAACTCCCTCTGGAATGGGATAACTCCCTCTGGAATGGGATAATCCCCTCTGGAATGGGATAATCCCCTCTGGAATGGGATAACTCCCTCTGGAATGGGAAAACTCCCTCTGGAATGGGATAATCCCCTCTGGAATGGGAAAACTCCCTCTGGAATGGGATAATCCCCTCTGGAATGGGAAAACTCCCTCTGGAATGGGATAACTCCCTCTGGAATGGGATAATCCCCTCTGGAATGGGATAACCCCCTCTGGAATGGGATAACTCCCTCTGGAATGGGATAACTCCCTTTGCTTTGGCTCTTCCCTCGATTCCACGTGCACACACTACAGGAGAACACCGAGGACAGGCAGGTTTGGCTCACGGATGGAGGAAGGTTGTGATGGTGGCAGTAAAACTCCTTTTGTTGCTGCTAATTTTACTCTTTAATTTCTCATTTCAGATTCCCCATTGACATTGTTGTGTATTTCCCACCCCCTGCTCCAGGCCCTGCTCGGGATATTCCCATGGGTGAGGTTTTCTGGGATCCTTGACTGGGCTCCTGGAAAGGGATGGGTGCAGGTGTCAGAGGTGACACATCCCAGGGAGCAGCAGGTGACCCCCAGCCAGGCTGGGAGGAGCATTCCCAGCACAGGGACAACCCCTCATGTCCAAATCCTGGGGCTGCTCCCAATGGAGAATCCCAAATCCTGGGGCTGCTCCCAATGGAGAATTCCAAAGCCCAGACTGTGCCCAGCTGCTCCTTTGGGGTGCCGGGGTCCAGCCTGGTTATCCCTGCCAGAAAATGGGAAAACGCAGGGAAATCCCCCTGCAGGTGTTCCCAGTGCCCTGGAACAATGGCCAGGGGCTGAGGGACAGCTCAAGGGTCACCTGCAGCATTCCCAACCAAAATCCCACAGCCAAGGGTGCAGCCACAGCCCACGGGCACGGCTGGGGGTGTTCCACTGCTCTGAAATTCCCAAATCTTCTCTCTCTGGCTGTGGGATCTGGGGAACTGCACACCCAGAGAAGCCTCCAGCACCCTCCACCCCTAATAATTTCCCATTTTCCCAGTGCCAGCTCACAGTTCCTACCCAGGTGATGGCAAACCAGGAAAGTTCTCAGCCAGTTGTTCCCATTTAACATCCTCAGCTCCGGTTTCACATTTTCCAAGGTATTTTTTAACACATCCACGTCTGCATCTGTGTTTGGTGGCAGTGCCAGCCCTGGGAGGGGACAATGGAGCAGGCAGGACAAGGATGAGGGTGAATGGGGCAGCTGAGAGCAGAGCCAAGGAAATCCAGGAAAAATCTGAGTGGGAAATGTGCAGGAGGTTGGTTTGCTGTTGGTAGGGAGCACTTGGAGTGTAAAGATGTCACTTGGTTAAAATCCTTTCCAGGGCCTGGAGGGGCTCCAGGAGAGCTGGAGAGGGACTGGGGACAAGGCATGGAGGGACAGGACACAGGGAATGGCTGTGAGCTGAAAGAAGATGGATTTAGATGGGATATTGGGAAGGAATTCCTGGCTGGGCTGGAATTCCCAGAGCAGCTGTGGCTGCCCCTGGATCCCTGGCAGTGCCCAAGGCCAGGTTGGACATTGGGACACCCTGGGACAGTGGGAGCTGTCCCCATGGCAGGGGTGGCACTGGGTGGGCTCTGAGGTCCCTTCTGGGATGCTGTGACCCCTCTCTGCTGGATTTGAGCATTGGATTACCTGAGAAATCAGAAATGCTCTTGTACAGAAATCAGCAATCAGAAATAATCCTGTGCTAAATCAGCAATCAATAATGCCCCTGTACAGAAATCAGCAATCAATAATGCCTCTGTACAGAAATCAGCAATCAGAAATGCCCCTGGACAGAAATCAGCATTCAGAAATAATCCTGTGCTAAATCAGCAATCAATAATGCCCCTGGACAGAAATCAGCAATCAGAAATAGTCCTGTACAGAAATCAGCAATCAATAATGCCCCTGGACAGAAATCAGCAATCAGAAATAATCCTGTGCAGAAATCAGCATTCAGAAATGCCCCTGGACAGAAATCAGCAATCAGAAATAATCCTGGGCAGAAATCAGCGATCAGAAACGCTCCTGTGTGCACAGGGCTCTGGTGAGGAGGAAATTCAAGGACAGGGAATGCAAAACCAGGGAAATGAGCCCCACCCCTGGGATCAGCTGAGAGCAGGGCTCAGGGGATCAGGGTCCCAGGGGGGATCAGGGTGTTTATTCCCAGGAATTCCCATGGATGAGGGATGGGACGGGGGGGCTCTGTGACCGCCTGGCCAGGCAGAGCCTGTCCCACAGCACCAGGGTTGGGGACAGGTCCCAGAATGGCACAGGGGGTGACAGAGCTGCGGGGTCGCCACCCACCCCGGCAGGATTTGGACAGAAACAAACACTGCGAGTCCCACCCAGCGCAGGAAGAATTTCTTCCCCTGGAGGTGGCAGAGCCCTGGAGCTGCCCAGAGCAGGTCTGGGTTCCCCCTCTGGAGAGATCCCAACCCCAGCTGGACACATTCCCTGCTCCAGGCTGGGCTGGAGGATGGCCAGAGGTCCCTCTGTGATTCTGTGAACTGCTGGGATGTCACAGTTGGAATTTCCACGGGGAACTGGGGATGTTTGTGCAGCTGGAGCTCCCTGCCCATGTCCCACCCCTCCCCACCCCTTTGGCTGTTCTGGCATCAGGGCAGCCCCATCCCGTGCCCATAAAACTTTTTGGGCATCCCCATCCTGTGCCCATACAACTTTTTGGATAGCAGGGCAGCCCAAATCCCGTGCCCATACAACTTTTTGGGCAGCCCCATCCCGTGCCCATACAATTTTTTGGGCAGCCCCATCCCTTGCCCATACAACTTTTTGGGCAGCAGTTTGGACAGGACACGGATCCAGGGATCCATGAGGAGCTGGCCTGGCTCTGGAGCCACGGGCAGGCACAGCTGTGGTGGCACCAGGACCACAGGGCACCACCACCCAACCCCAAAAAGCACCATTTGCAAATCATGGAATTTCCAACAACAAAAAAAAACCACAAAAAAACAAAAAAAAACTTTTTGCCAACCCTCTCCAGCTGATTTAGTGGAAGTGACTGACTGACACCATGGCATGGGTCAGGATTCCCGGGGTTCTGGGCACTCCTGGCACAGCCTCGTGGCACAGGAGGTGGCACTGGGACCTCTCTGTGTCCCCTCCCTCCCTCCCTCCCCCTCCCCGGGCAGGGCACTCGCTCATCACTTCGGTTTTCTACCTGTGAGTACTGTATCCAGTTCAGAACCAACAGCTTCCTTTAGTAAAGATTTTACCATTTTATAAAAGACATGTTTAATTATGATGGAGATGGCTGTATTGTAATTAATATTTTGAGATAATTGTGATTTTGAGCTTAAATTATATACAGAAATGGTCATTTTTGTATGTGTTCAAAGATTGCTATATTCCAGATGACTGTACTTTTCAGTTGAATTCCAGTTATCCATGTAAATAAAGCTGAATGAGGAAATATTTACTACTTTATTAACATAGATTGTGAATGTACTTCATGTTTTTTGCAGTATAAAGACTTACTGAACTTGAAAGCTGCTTCATTTTATGTGCAAAAAGGTTACTTCAAAAATTCTATTTTAAATCTATTGATTGAGTGCAATCAGCTCCTGTCCCTTGGCACATGCAGGTTGTCCCCTCCCCGTGCCCTGGAGGGCCTGGCCCGTGCATTTTGGGGTTTTTGGGGTTGCTGCATTTTGCAGATGCTTCAGGGCAGAGGGAGCCCAGGGACTGAACCCACGCTGTGCAGTGCAGCAGAGCCATTTTCGGCTTTGCTGTGCCCACCTTTTTCAGTATTTCCAAAAAAAAAAAGTGTTTTGAATAACATTAAAAAGTCTCTTTATTGTATAAATAATAAAAACGTCACCTTATTGTAAGGCTTTCGGGTTTTTTGTTTTTTTTTCTCCTGGCAGAAAGGTTTCAGAGGGTTGGGGAAAGGGGCTGGAAAATTGGGCAACTTCCAACTGGGAATCCCCTGGTCCAGCTGCAGCCACTGGGAGACTCAAATATGGGAAGGGAGTGATGGAAATGGGGAAGAAAAATCAGGTTTGGTGGCAAATGTGTGGAAGGACAAATGTATGGAAGGAAAATGCAGGGAGAAATGGATGGAAGAATAAAATGTGTGGAAGGAAAATGCATGGAGAAATAAATGAAAGAATAAAATGTGTGGAAGGAAAATGCATGGAGAAATAAATGAAAGAATAAAATGTGGAAGGAAAATGCATGGAAGAAATAAATAGAAGAATAAAATGTGGGGAAGGAAAATGCATGGAGAAATGGATGAAAGAATAAACTGTGTGGAAGGATAAATGCATGGAGAAATGGATGAAAGAATAAAATGTGGAAGGAAAATGCAGGGAGAAATAAATGAAGGAATAAAATGAGTGGAAGGAAAATGCATGGAGAAATGGATGAAAAGACAAAATGTGTGGAAGGATAAATGCAGGGAGAAATGGATGAAAGAATAAAATGTGTGGAAGGAAAATGCATGGAGAAATAAATAGAAAAATAAAATGTGGGGAAGGAAAATGCATGGAGAAATAAATGAAAGAATAAAATGTGGAAGGAAAATGCAGAAAGAAATGGATGGAAGAATAAAATGTGTGGAAGGATAAATGCATGGAGAAATGGACGAAAGGACAAATGCAGGAAGGACAAAATGTATGGAAACAAAAGGGGGCAGGGGGTCAGGGCAGCAGTTCCACCTTCCCAGGAGCTGCAGAAGTGTCCCTGGAGCTCCAGCTGTCCCCTGCTGTCACTGCACACAGGCACTGCCACCCATTTCCCACAGGACAGATCCTCCCTTCCCATTCCCAGTGCCCCAAACCCCCTTCCCAGACAGGTCAGCGCCCCCCATTTTCCTTCCCAGAGGTTCTGGTCCCCTCCTTGGGGACCATGGGGAGGTCTGAGCCCCCTGAGCCATCCCTGCTCCAGCTGGAAGGGAATTCCCACACCTGGAGAGCTGGGGGAGAGCTCAGAGTGTTTTATTTCATCTGGACACGTGGAAAAGCTGGGAATTTTAGTGTGGAACTGTTTTAAATCCTGCTGTGCTACAGAACCTCCAGGGCTGTGTCCATGAGAGACCCTGAGGGACTGGAGAATCCCTGAGGGAGATGGGAAAGGGCCTGGAGAATTCGTGAGGGAGATGGGAAGGGGCTGGAGAATCCCTGAGGGAGATGGGAAGGGGCTCAGCCTGGAGGAAAGGAGGCTCAGGGGGGCCCTTGTGGCTCTGCACAACTCCCTGACAGGAGGAGACAGTCGGGGGGATTTGCGATCTGGGAACAGGGAACAGGGACAGGAGCAGAGGGAACGGCCTCAGGCTGAACCAGGGGAGCTCAGGGTGGGTATGAGCAGGAATTTCCCCATGGAAAGGGGGGTCAGGGATGGGAAGGAGGCGGAGCCCCACCCACAGCACTGTTCCCGTTGAAGGTACCACCTGCAGGACATTTGGAAGTTTTGAACAAGAGGAGTTCTCAGTGTTCCCATCTATTCAATCATCTGTTCAATGCTCTTGAAGGACCCAAAGCAAACATCCAGGGGAACATTTATTGTCTGGGTGCAGCACCAGCCCCACTCTCACTCAGGTGAGCCCCGGGGCACCTCTCACACCTCAAACCCTCCACCACACTCACACCAGGGGCAGCTCTGGTGAAACAAGATAAAACAAGGATACAAAAACCACAGAAGTGTTCCCTTCTGCCTCTGGCCCCAATGCCTGATGGTGACAAATCCCCAAAGCCCAGCTCAGCTGCAGGGACACCCTGGCTGTGCTGAAGGAAGAACTTTCCTTGCTGTCCCGTCTGACAAACAGTGTAAACAGAGTGTGGGATGCAGAAATCCCTGCTGGAACATGCAGGGGGCAGGGAATGTTCCACTGCTGGGTTCTTGGCCAGGCAGAATCCCAGCCAGGAGCAGAAGGATGGAGGCAGAGGAGCCCAGGGGTGCAGGGGGGACAGGGGGGACCTGGCTGCTCCTGTGGGGCTGGAATGTGGCTCTGCAGGCTCAGGAGGGATCCCAGGGCTCAGGAGGGATGCCCAGGGCTCAGGAAGGGATGCCCACGGCTCAGGAAGGGATGCCCAGGGCTCAGGGGGCTCAGGAAGGGATGCCCAGGGCTCAGGAAGGGATGCCCAGGGCTCAGGAAGGGATGCGGCTCCTCAGGTATTCCAGCACTGCAGTGTGCCCTTGGCCAGGCCAGGCTCAGGAAGGATGCCCAGGGCTCAGGGGGGTGCCCAGGGCTCAGAAGCAGTGCCCAGGCTCAGGAGGGAATGCAGCTCCTCAGGTATTCCAGCACTGCAGTGTGCCCTTGGCCAGGCCAGGCTCAGGAAGGATGCCCAGGGCTCAGAGGGGTGCCCAGGGCTCAGAAGCAGTGCCCAGGCTCAGGAGGGAATGCAGCTCCTCAGGTATTCCAGCACTGCAGCCGTGCCCTTGGCCAGCACGGCGGCGCGGGGCGTGCGGAACGGGTTCCCCTCCAGCAGCAGGCTCCTGCAAACAGGGATCAGTTACTGGCACCAAAACTCGTTGTTCTCACACTTCTCCACTGCACACAGCTTTCTGAGGACTTTGAAATTCCTGGGTAATTCCTCTTCTGTCCTGCTAAAGGAGTTTGGGTTTCTGCTTTTCTCGCTCCCAGCAGCGGAGTTTTGAGACAGCTGAATTTTAATTTATGCTGGGAAATCAGTGGGGGTGTAGCACACACCCCACTCCTGCAGCAGGAGCAAGAAGAGAACTTCTGGAATACAGAAGCAGAATTCCAGAGTGGCTCAGGCTGGGAGGGAGCAGCTGGTCCAACCTCCCTGCTCAACAGGGGGTGCAGCAGCAGCGTGACTGGGAGCACGAAATGTCACCCCCAAGGCTCCACCACGAGCTTCACACAACCCACAGACCCTCAACACCAGTTCTGAATGATGAAACAACTCCCACAATTCTCTGCAATGCTGAGAAATTAGGGAAGAGATGATGAAAGAAATTGCCCTGTTCTGCAGATGGTCAGAGAGACTCTTTTGAGGCAAACCCCACACCCAATGGGTGCTTTTTCCTCTGGCAAACATTCCCTGAAGAACTCAGAAAATGTTTCTAACTCACACACCTGAGGTTCTCACAGTTGCCCAGCTCTGGGGGCACCTGGAGGAGGTCATTGTTCTGCAGATCCAGAGTTCCCAGCTTGTCCAAACCCTTCAGCTGCACGGGGTCGATGGATCCCACCTGGTTGTTGCCGAGCAGGATGGTCTCCAGGGCTGGGAGGTGATACAGGACATTGGGAAACACCTTAAATCTTCAGGAAGACAAAGGAGGGATAGTCAGACACAGGGCATTCAAAAGAGGAGCATTCATGGGAGCTCTCAGCTCCCTGAAGTGGCTCCTTGTTCTCACATCACAGGAAAATTGTGTCAAATTCAGCCCAGCTCTTTTTATTATTGTATTAAAAAAATCTAAAGAGCTGCTCACCTATTAAAAGCAAGATTTATTGTGTGCAGTCTTTTCAGTGCCTCCATTTCCTCAGGCAAGGCTGTCAGAACATTGTTTCTGTTAGGAAAGGAAGACAAACAACAAGAACTAAACTTAGTCAGAGCTTTGGTTGAGAATTCCCAGATCAGCTACAAAGTCTGGGGCCACTTCACTGCCTCATGACAGGGACAAGAGCGTGCCAGGGATTCCCATTTCTGCCAGGAGGACACTCAGAGCCTGTCCTCTAAATATTCCCAAGCACCCAGCAACTGCACAAACCTGCAAAATCCTGCCCCAAACCTGAAAAATCCCGCCCCAAACCTGCAAAAAANCAAACCTGAAAAATCATCCCCCAAACCTGAAAAATCATCCCCCAAACCTGAAAAATCATCCCCCAAACCTGAAAAATCCCACCCCAAACCCGAAAAATTACATCCCAAACCAGAAAAATCACACCCCAAATCTGCAAAATCCCTCTCCAAACCTGCAAAATCATCCCCCTGAAACTGAGCTCCTTGTTTCCAGAGGAAAGCTTACCAAAGTGCCCAGACCCTGGAACCAAAATGAATCACTCAGGTCACTCTAAAGCTCCCCAAAATCAATGGGTTGAGTTAATCCTGATCTAAACAATGCCAGGAGTATTTCTCAGGAATCAGAGGAGGCAAAGTGACAACAAGGAACCTTCTCTTGCCTCTCTTTCTGGCAGTGCAACAAAATCTGCACCTTCCCTGTCCTAATTCCCAGGATTTTTTTGGTGTGGTTTTTTTTCTGGGGGGTGGTGGGAGTGTTTTGAAATAGCAACATCTCAGAAGCCTTCTCTGACTGAGGCAGGGTCTCTCCTCCAGAAATCTCAGAATTGATGCATTTCTTTTTGTGTCTTCTTTTAAGCAAAGCCCAAATTTAGGCCACGTCCTATTCCAGCTCAGGCACGGAGGAATTTTGGGAGTGAGAGATGATTTCAGTGCTGCCATCCCACTGGAACAGATGGCTGCTTTAGGGAGGCAGGGAAAGAAGTTCCCAGGCAAGGAAGTGCAAAAAACATCACCAACCTGAGATCCAAATGTGTCAATTTTTGGAGCAGGCACAGCTCTGAGGAAATGGAGGAGATTTTGTTGAAGCCCAGGCTGACATCACAAACTGAGTCCTTCAGCTCCACAAGCCTGAAGCACAAAATGAAGATGTTCTTATCATGGTTGCTTTGTAATTTATTTAAAAAAAAAAAAACTGGTTTATTCCACAAATCAAGGACATGCTGTGTTTTTTCTGAAGGGGTTTTGGGGAGATGTCACCTGTGAGAGCTGCTGCTCCTCCAGCCTCACACGTGGGGTAAGGCAAAGCTCCAATCAGTTATCTACACCCATCAGATTGCATTTTCTCTCACAAATATTGCTACCAAAGCCTCCTCACTAAATGCAGTCAGGAGCTATTTCAGAGACCGTGGCACAGGTGACATCACTGCCACCTCCTGCCCTGGAGATGTTTTAACACAAACTTTACCCATCACCTTCTTCTGCAGCCAAAAAACCTGACAAAAAAAATCCTATTTTTCCCCATCTTTTCTTTCTGCTCCCCTGTTGTGCTGTTACAGACTCTGGGAGTATCTGCTGCTGCTTGTGGAAGGTTATTTATTAGAGTAACATGCTCTGGTGTGAAGGTTTTAACAGCTCCAAAAGTTCCCCGTTGAACCCCTCAAACAGAATCTTTAAAACAAAAGGCAATTAAATGAGAAAACATTCCTGCCTGGATTGGCATGGAACTCCCCCACAGCAATCCCAGGGAATCCAGCAGCCTCTCACACAGTGACAAAGCATGGGATGCACAAGGAACAGCTCCCAAAAATCGAGTCTCTTTTTTTTTTGAGCCTTTTTGTCCCTCTGGGATTGCACCTCTCCCAGCTGCCTGTGCCAGCCTGTCTGTTCAGCACACTTGGGAATAAACTCAGCTGTCAAAAACCAGTGGGGATGATCTTTTGGGGCTCCCAGACACACAGCAACCTTCCTCCTGCCACAGAGGGATTATTTGTTCCCAGCAGTGCCAGGGAAAGCTTTTCCTTGGCTGTGACTGGTGCCTCCTCCCGGTGGGATTTGTGTGCACAGACAGCTCAGGGATGTTGGATCTCAAGAATCTGAAGTTTTTGAGCTTTCTGTACTTCCTGGCACAAACCCCCTTGAAAACACTGCACTGGACTTGAAACCTTGGAGAAGACTTGTAAATATGAATAAGAAGTTAGAAATCACAAATGTGTAATGGGTTAAATATGTGTATTTTCACTGGGTGATGGGTTTTAAATTTGGGGTTTTTTATGCATAGTGGTAGCTATGTGACAAGATGGAGAATTTTGGGTGGTGTCTTTTCTTCTTCTCTTCCTTCTTCACGGAAATTAGGTAATTACCTTTAGATTGGTCAGTTGAAAGTCACTCTAAGGGTCGTGGGTATCTATTATTGGGTTAAAAGTATAAATAATATAAGTGTTAAACATTTATTGGTGTATTTAGTTTTAAAAGGCCCTGAAGCAGGCTCAGCTGGGAGCCAATTCTCCTAGCAAGCAGCTAGAGGTACTGTTGTACTTTCTGTAAATTTTGCTAAGATATAATAAACATCCAAGACCAAACACGACAAAGTGGCTCGACTGCCTTTCTAATAATCCCAAATCCAAAACAAAACAGATGAGACTGATGACAAGCCACTAATAAGTGGTGCAAAAAGCCCTGCAAAAGCCTGGAACACTTTTACAGGGGATGCTGAAAATAAAGGCAGGAGAGCAAATCCCAGTTGGGAACGGCCCTGCCAGCAGCACCTGGGGGGGATCTCCCTCAGCTGGTTCCTGCTGAAGTTCACGGTGGTCACAGGATTGGAGCCCACAGCATCAAACACCACCTCGGGGATCTCAGCAGCCTGCTTGTCACTGGGACAGGAGAGACACCAATTAACCACTAATTAACCACTAATTAACAGGGCATTTCCACCTTCTTTTAGAGCTAACAGCTGCAGAAAGTTCACAATATCCACAATGTCACCAAACTGGATTTTTTTTCTCCTTTCCCAACCCTTCCAGGTCCATTAAGGAATAATTGAGCAGACACCCCCCCTGCTTCAAGATGTTCTGGGACTTAGTGAAAATCATAAAGAGTTTCAAAGGTACTAAAAGCACCACAACGACTCAGCACTTCAATGAGTTATTACAGGATATTTGATAATAAAAAAAAAAAAATAATTCAAACCCCCACAATCTAAACCTGCCCATTCCCAAGCACAGGAATTAAAAGGGGAAATGCCCAAGTGCAGCAGGGTTTGTGAACAGCTTGGTGGATAATGAAGGTGGGGAAAAAACCCAGAAGCATGAAATAGGATAAAAATAAAAGTGTTCTTACAACTTCAGCAATGGGTAATATTCCCAAATACCTGTATTCCAATAATTTCAGTGTGGTTATGGCGTGGATGTTGACCTTGGACTGGCTGGGAAGAGTCATGGCTGTCACAGGAGGTTCTTCATTGGGGCCAGGGGCATCATCTGGGGACACCAGAGGGGGGCAGGGACACAGCTGAGCTGCTCTGAGTGGCCCCAGAGCTGCCAGCACCCCCCTCTAATCCTGCCTCAACTCAAAACCATCAAATTCAGATTATTTCAATCATTTCCTGATAAAGGTTTATTTTTACTGCCTTGGATTTGGGGGTTCTTTTAGGAGGAGAGAATTTTGTGGATTTTGTGAAGCAGGGGAGGCAGCACTGGAGATGTGCTGGTGGCAGCTGCTCTGTGAGGCAGGGAGCTGGAAATGACAAAAACCAGGGAATTCTGACTGGAAATGATGACCTAGAGCAGCTTTATCCACACCAGCAATCCTGAGCACAATTCCAGCTACAGCATGAATATTTACAAACCCTCCTCTATGAAGTTCCTTCTGATTACTCTCCACAATCCTCATGAAAAAAGCTCCTGCACACCTGAAATGGGAATTCCTATCCAGCTGAGCAGGGTGAGGCTGGTTTTGTAAAGGAAAATCCTCAATTCAGGATGTTTATTATTCAGTATTAGCTATTGGGATAGGAAAAACAAGCAGAAACATCACAGCAAACTGTTGAGTAAAGGAAATTATTACTGCAGGATAACTGGGGAGACCTGGATTTAAACAACTATCCTCCCTAAATTCCAATTTATTTTAATTTCTTAGAATATTCTCCTTAAAATGAAGTGGAAGAAAGCAACATACCTTGGATTTTGCTTCTCAGATATTTCAGCAGCTCCTGGGTGCCTTTCTTTAAAAAAGAAAATTTTTAATTTCAGTATTTGTGCAGCAGGGGGGACAATGCCAGCCCACAGCACTCCTGACTAAAAATCCCACTGAAAATCCCACAGCAGCTTGGGAACTTCTTTAGTTATCATTTCATTTATTCCAGCTGAAAATTTCTGATCCTGAATCACAGCCTCAGGCTCCACTTTTGTAGCTCCTTATGTGAAGATTTTTGCCACTTCCAAGAGCAAGTAAAAATGTTCCAACGAGTTTAATTTTCCTTTTAAAAAATTAAAAGGAAATTAATTTTAAAAGGAATTTTAAAATTCCTTTTAAAAGCTCCAGCACAATTTGCTGCAGAGAACAAACACATTTACAGCTTGGCACTGAAGCTGACAGCTCATTGTTCTGCTTCTTTTTTTATGGCCCAAATCATAAACTCTGGGAAAATCATGGCAGTTTGTATAATTTGCAGGGATTTTTAACAGCTCCAAAGATTTCCCTCAGTCCTCTCCCAGCAACTTCCAGTGGTCACACACAATTTCCACCTGGATAAACCTGTGAGTAGTGAAGCCAAATCTCCTCTGCACTGTTTGTTTTAGGGGAAAGGCAGGTTTGGGGTGGGATTTTACAGGTTTGGGGCGGGATTTTGCAGGTTTCAGAACCAAGGATTGAGGTAAAGTGCTGGATGTCAACGAACATTTCTCATTCCAGCTGCCACAGCCTAAGAGACTGGATGAACACAGAGGGATAAAGGGAATGGGGATGCTGGAAAGGAAGGAATTGTCCCAAGGAGACAGGCAGGGAGCACAGCAGGGGCTGTGCTCAGCATGGCAAGGGAAGCCAAGCTGGGAAGTTGGGAGGGAAAGGTGAAAGTCAAACTGAAATCTCAGTAACAGACATGTGGGGAGGAAAGCAGGGAGCAGGGCAAAGATCCAGAGCCAAGAATGGCACAGGAGTTAATAAAAACAGACCAGGATTGACCAGAAATCAACTGGAAATTCATCAAGAACCAGGAACGGGGTTGGGACTAGAATGAGAGGGCTGAGGGAGAAGAGAGAAGAGAGAAAAGAGAAGAGAGAAAAGAGAAAAGAGAAAAGAGAAAAGAGAAAAGAGAAAAGAGAAAAGAGAAAAGAGAAAAGAGAAATCTGCTGCTCCTCTACACCCAGTCCTTTATCTCAATATTCACCTGCTCCAAGCAGTGCCTGGGGAGCCCTAAAGCTCCTCCATCAATTGCTCCTCTAAATCAAGTGGAAAAAATCCAGCCAGGCAGAGAAAATTTACAGTGAATGAATTTACAGTGTTGGTGATGGATCCAGGCAGCACAAATAGAGCATGGCCTTTGCTCCAGCTGGGAAATACAGCCCAGGAGTGACAATTGCAGCTGAAGCAGCAAATCCTCAGGAATCCAGGAAGAGCAGAACTCCAGCAGCCCTGACTCAGAGTCTTTTGCAGGAGCACTTTGGCCAAGGGCTCATTAACTCAGTGCACACTGAGCCAGGCACAAGAGGGTTTCCCTCTCCTGACAGATGTCACACATTTCATTGCAACACACACTCGTCAGTTCTGCTGATTTTTGGAGCATCCCAGTGCGTTTGGAACATTGATTTTACAACCCTGGCAAAGGCACAGAGGTAGGAATGTACAGCACCACTGAGGAGAGGGATATGCCAGGGAAAAAATACCAGGGAATTCTGCAGCAGGAGAGATGCCTGCTCCAGCCCCCCTGCTGCCCTAAGGACTCCTTTTCTTGGGAACAACTCACACCCTCCCTTTGCTGCCTGTCTGCAAGAGAACTGAATCTTAGATCCTTAATTAAGACAAGACCTTAAATCCCATCTCATTCCACCCCTGCCATGGCAGGGACACCTCCCACTGTCCCAGGGTGTCCCAATGCCCAGCCTGGCCTTGGGCACTGCCAGGGATCCAGGGGCAGCCACAGCAAATCTGGGAATTCCATTCCAGGGCTTCCTCACCCCCCAAGCCAGGAATTTATTCCCAAACTCCCATCTAAGCTTTGTCACTGGGAAGCCATTCCCTGTGTGCTGTCCCTCCATCCCTTGGGAATTGTCTCTCTCCATGTTTCCTGCAGCTCCTTCAGGCCCTGCAAGGCCACACTGAGCTCAGCCCAAAGCTGCTCCTGTCCAGGCTGAACAATCCCAGCTGTGCCAGCCTTTCCTCCCAGCAGAGCTGCTCCATCCTCTGCTCATCCTGCTGCCTCCTCTGGATCTCTCCAGCTCCCTCCTGTGCAGATGCTCACACACACACATCCCAAACCCCAGTGCTTACTTGCAGCAGGTCCCTCCGAATGGTTCTCAAAGGATTTCCCTCCAGTGCCAGGAATTTCAGCTGAGGGAGGTTCCCCAGGGTGTAAGGCAACCTGCAGAGGGGAAACAGCTGATCCCAAAGCAGCTCCAAAACAACTGCTAAAGAATGTGCAATGCCTGCTCAGAGAGGATCCTGAAGCTCAGGTTCAAAGGAAAAGATGCAGGTTCCCAAATTAATTGAAGTTGGAAAAGTTCTCCCAGACCATCAAGTCCCTGCTGTGCCCAACCCCACCTTGTCCCCAGCCCAGAGCCCTGAGTGTCACCTCCAGGGATGGGCACTCCAACCCTCCCTGGGCATTTCCAATCCCTGCCCACCCCTTCCATGGGGAAATTCCTGCTGCTGTCCACCCTGGGCCTCCTCCTGTCCCTGTTCCCTGATCCCAAATCCCCCCGGCTGTCCCCTCCTGTCAGGGAGTTGTGCAGAGCCACAAGGGCCCCCCTGAGCCTCCTTTTCTCCAGGCTGAGCCCCTTCCCATCTCCCTCAGGGATTCTCCAGCCCCTTCCCAGTTCCCTCAGGGATTCTCCAGCCCCTTCCCAGCTCCCTCAGCTGCCCCTCACAGCACTTCCAAGTCACACCTAAGCCACAGGCAGAACACAGAACATTTCAGAAGTCCCACTTTGATCACAGCAACCCCACAACACGGCAGAGGGTTCCTTCATCCCATGACTGAGTCATTCCTGAAGTGGCCTTCCCCCAGGAGGGAGGGAAGGAGCTGCCACCACCCAGCCCAGCCCAGCCCAGCCCAGGTGTCACTATTACCTACTGATGTCATTGTTGGCCAGGTCGAGTCTCTCCAGCTTCTGCAGCACCGTGATCTCCTCGGGCACTGCCTTGATCTTGTTGTCCCTGAGCTCCAGCACACACAGGGAGCTCAGCTGCTTCAGATTCTCTGCATTCAGCATTTCAATCTGGTTCTCCCCAGCGTGCAATTCCTATGGGAAGAAAGAGCACCACAACTGGGGGAAAATCACTTTATAACTTGTCTCCTAAATCATGACATCAACAGTCATCAGTATGATGATGTGGAGAATATAGACATCTTGATTCCCTTTCATCTGCCTACAAAACACCTGGATAGAACCTGGTTATGTTAAAAGGAAAAACAGTGTATTTACTCTGTAGTTACGAAGAAAAAATGATAATGAACAAAGTTAATTTATCCAGAAAAATTTCCCAGATATATTGTTGCAGGCAATATTAGATCCAGCTTTCAGTCATCCTTCTCCTGAACACTTTTTATTTTCCAAACCTGGAAAGTCCTGCAAACTCATCTTTCAAAAGGCTGAATAATGAGGGCAGTAAGAGAAATTGCACGTGGGGCTGCATTAAACAGAGTTCTAAACATAACACAGAGTTGTCATCTGGTTCTGATCACAGCACCTCACAAAAGCTTGTGTTTAAAGTAATTGTCATCATTTCAAAGCTTCCAGCAGATGCATTTCCAGCAGAGCAGCCATCCCAAGCTCACCTTCAGTAACTTGCAGGAGGGAAACTCGGGCAAGGAGTGCAGTTTGTTTTTCCTCAGGTAAAGCTGCTCCAGGGATGCCATGGTTGCTAATTTAGGGGGCACCGTTTCCAGGTAATTTTTGGTACAATCCAGTTGCCTCAAGCCTGTGGAAGTCAATGTCCAGTGATAAACAGAAAGAGGAGAAGATAAAAATACCTTTCTACAGCAGCATAATTATCCTGGGGTTTAATTTAAAATAAACACAACAACATTTTGCCAGATTCTAGAAGCAATAATTCCGATTTTCCTGAGGAAACAGTAACTCTTTAAGGATCTATTTTAAAACCCTGCTAAACATAAGCACGGCATTTAATTTAACACATTTGGCATTTAAGAACCCGAGGAAAGTGATTTACTTTTCATGGCACTGAGGTCTGCAGGCAGCTCCTTGAGCTGGTTACAGGCCAGATTGAGCCGCACCAAATTCACCAGCAGAGCAAAACTGCTGGGGATGGCTGTGAGCTGGTTGTTGGACACATCCTAGAGGTTCAAACAGAGAGAGACAGACATGAGAGGTGTCTGAAACATCCCAGGAGTGCTGCTGGTGCAAAGTTAATTAGTGGCAGAACAGTAAAATTAGATGGCTGACAACAGGCACGAGTGTGAGAGAAGAAAACTCCCCCAGGACTGACAGATCACTGGGGATTTCAGCTTTCCCAAAATATGTCAGACCAAGAACTGTAAGAGCTTAAAAGAGGGGCTTTAGACTGCCTCTTTAAAATGCTGTTTATTTTATCTAGATGATACAGTAATTTATGGGTCTGGGTGACAAGAGCTCAACCCACAGGCACAACTGTGGTTCACCTAAAGCCATCTCTAGTTCTGGTTACAATACATTATCTACTTTTTATTGCAGAATATCTTAAAACATGACAACCAACCAACACTTCTACTATTATTTATAGCTTATTGTAACTATTAACATTACTATCTGTATGTTATTATTTTTTAATTATGAAAAGTTAGTATGTTACAGTTTAAGTTAGAAATTGTTTTTTAGTTTCTTTGTAGTGGAAAGTTTGAGTTTTTTTGGTTTTTTTTTTGCTTGGTAAAAACATGGTATTTTTTGTTTGCTTGTGAAAATTTTTTTGCTTGGTAAAAACGTTTTTTGTTTGAGGTGGATTTATTTTTTGTTCTAAGTCATAAAAACCCTTTCTAACTCACATGCTAACATACACTTTGCCTTCTAGTTATCCAGTAAAACCAGCTCAGCAATTCTTTTCTTGTATATCAAAACTTGCTATCAATTCCTTCTTCAAATTCTACATTCAAAGATCTTTCTGTTACATATCTGTAAAACCCTCCTGTCAAATCCTTATCCTTTCCAACAAATTAAAACCAAACCCCACCACGCACTAACTGATGCTACAACAGCCACTGGAATATTTGCCAAGTTCTGCCACTCAGGGATGGCAGAGGGAACCAGCAGTTGGGAAAACATGGATAAATCCTTTCCAAATAAAGAAATGAGGCTGAAATTGTGCTTTACCAGCTCCTCCAAGCTCAGGAGCTGCCCCAGCCCCTCGGGGAGTTGGCTCAGCTGGTTGTGCTGCACCAGGAGGCTCCTCAGACGGGGCAGCTGCAGCAGCTCCTCGGGAAGGCTCCTCAGTTGGTTGTGGCTGGAGTGGAAATTTGGAACACAAAGGGAAAGGAAAAAACACTCAGGAGTTTTTTTTACACACAGAATATTCGTGTCACACAGCCTGCTGGTCAGGACACTGCCACCTCTAAGGAAAAACAGGGAATAATTAATTATCTTATTAATTATATTTATTTATTTATTCAAGAAGACTTTTAATCCTACACTGAATTTACAATATTCCAGGTGGATCTCAGCTTTTTTTATTTATGTACTTCACACACACAGCGGTAGCAAAACCTCTCCTTGTGCACAAATTTACAAAATTAGCCCAGTAAACAAAAGATTCTGAACCTTCCAGCACAAACAAGATCTACACAGTTATTTACAATGTGCATTATTCATGACTGGAAATGTTTTATCCTCAGAACTGCCTGACTGAAGCAAATAAATGCAAATAAATATTTTGTGTATGACTATTCAGAACATCACTGTTTGCACTTTCCAAGCAATTGTGACTTTGAATATCATTGAAAACAATTCTAACAAATCCAAGGCCACCAGTTTTGATCCAAAACTGATAATATATATAATTATAGTCTATAGTGAGTAATCTGGAATTAATTTTTGGATAGAAGGGTTGACATCCTGCAATCTCTCACTCACACCTGAAAGTCACTGCAGCATTTCTCATGTGTGTTCTGTACCATGGCCTTACCTGACATCGAGCTTCTGGAGATTTTCAAGCTGCCCTAAAGCAGAAGGAAGTGATGTCAGTTGATTGTCATGCACCTGGAAAAGAGAGGTTTGAGAACACAGTTGCTCATTTGTACCTTGGAGGTACAAAAAAACCCTTGGAGGGGTTTTTCCAGGAATTCCNCAGTCAGTCTATATATATATATATATTATACACACCCCATAGTCACTCTACATATATATAAAATACACACATCTCTACAGTCACTCTCTCTACATATATAATACACATATTTCTATAGTCACTATATATATAATACACACATCCCTACAGCCCNTGCTGGTAGATAAGACTGGCACTGAGAGATAAAAGAAACAATGGGATGGATTCCACTGATTGATGAATGGAAAAAGTTATTTGCCTTAACAAACAAACTGTAGGTTTGCTAATAAATGAAATTGGATATTGAAAGATGAAAGAAGCAATGGGGGAAAAAACTATGAATTCTACAAGAATTAAAAATTAAAAGGGAGGGTTATACATTAGAGGGGAATCTCAGGTATCAGGGGTTTGGGAAGTCTGTGCCTCTCAAGTACCTCAGCCCATGGGGAAAGAGAGAGGGAAATTGGGATAAAAAGGAGCTGAGTCCTCCAAAATTTGAGAGATCCCAGAGGAATGCCCCATGGCCTCTCCCTTTATTCGAATAAAGCAAAAAGAACTCCTGTGTCTCCCTTTTGGACATAAACCTCTGGTGTTTGTGGATTAATTTTCCCGACACCAGGGAAATGGAAAACAAAGATCCAGGACAACGTTCCCCACGTCCTACACGGAAGTACCACGAGAGCAGGGAGGGATCCTTGTACTCACATCCAGCGTGGTGAGGGCAGGCAGCAGCTGCACGTCCTCTGAGAGGCTCTGCAGCTTGTTGGAGGCCAGGATCAGCTTGGTCAGGTCTGTCTGCTCCCACCAGCGATCGGCAGCTCCGAAGGACAGGTTCTGCTGGGCTTCCTCCGGGGGATCCACGTTGATCCTCCACACGTGCTCGGGCACTGCAGCACAAACACAAAACCCCAGAGCTGTGTGCTCCAAGATTGCACTGCCAGCGTGCTGACAGTGGGTGTAAAATCATGGAGTGGGGAGGGAAGGGACCTTAGTGATGGCCTAGTTCCACCCCTTCTGCCTTGGGGGATGATATATATAGAGATAGATAAATACACATTAATGCAATGACATATACAGATATATAAATATACATGAAATATATACAGATGCATACAGGCATGTGCATGTGTGCATATAAAAACATGCACATATACACAGATACATATATATATATATATATATATATACATAAAATACACACATCCCTATAGTCACTCTATATAAATATATTTA
>VWZS01001847.1:18203-44091 GCA_013397075.1 Rhabdornis inornatus | reverse complement strand
GCCCGAACCGCGGCCCCGCTCCGCCGCCGCCGCCGCCACCGCCCGCCCGCGCCCGCCGAGCCGCTGCCATCCCCGGCACCGCCCGAGCAGGGCCGGGAACAAGCCGCGATCAAGCCGGGACCGCGCTGGAAGCGGGCTCGGTGCCGCCCGCAGCCGGAATTACCGCCCGCCTCACCGCCCGCCTCACAGGCGGGGCCCCGCGGGCGGACCCGGCCCAGCCCCGGCGCCGCCATTTCCCGCCCCGCGCTGCCGAAATGGAGCCGCGGCCAGCGCTGAGGGTGAGCTCGGCCCGCGCTGCGCTCGGGGTGTTGGACGCGGGCACGCGGGGAACAGCTAATGAAACTGCGCTTTTCCATCAGTTTGTTGGTTTTTTTCTTTTCCCCTTAGCCCAGTGTGCAGCTACGCTGCGGCCTCGTGGAGGGCTCGGTGATCTTCAGTGTGAGCAGAATCTCAGCATGGTTTGGGTTGGCAGGACTTCGAACCCATCTCATTTCTCTCCTCCCGTGGCAGGGACACTTTTTGCTATTCCAGGCTGCTCCCAGCCCTGTCCAGCCTGGCTTTGGGCACTTCCAAGGATCCAGCTTCTCTGGGCACCCTGTGCCAGCCCTGCCCACCCTCCCAGGGAAGGATTTATCCCAATATCCTAAACCAGACACGGAATCAGGCCCGTGGCTGCAGATCCCAACAGCAGCTCCCAGCGACAGGAAAATGATGAAAAAGGAACGTGGTCCCATGTTGAATTGTAGCTCCCTTCGTTCTGAAACAGCATACTTGTGTTTCAGACACTCCTCTCTTTGAAAAATGCTTCTACAAGCAATTCCATTGGAATGAAAAGTAATTAGTGAAAGTTTAAATACATCTGTCAAGTATGTGATTCAGGAGAGTCACTTCAGGCACTTGCTCTTCACTAAGGAGATTGGCCTCATTAGTTTTTTTACCAGTGTTCTTTAATTCCCTCTCTTTTTTTATTCTCCTTTCTCAGAGGAAGCAGAAACACCCAGAAAATATTATTTCAACTGATTATTAAAAAAACACAGTGATGCTTAAAAATGGGGTTTAAGGAATTCAGAGGGTGCTCTGTGCCTCAGGGCCCCTGGTAAAAAACACAATGTCAATTTTATCTCATTCAGTTTCAGTGCTGTTGGAAATTAACTAAGTTCCACGTGGAACATGGCTGACAAATTCAAATCTGGAATTTAAATAAGCTTTTGGCAATTCAGTACAAGATACAGCATCTGTGATATTCCGTAAGTGGAAATGTGATATCTGGTAAGGCAGGACAGTGAGCATCTCCTACTTTATGAATCAGATGCAGCAGAATTTCAGCTTGATTAATAAATAAGGCTTGTTTTATTTACATTCAGGAACATTTATGGGGAAACACATTAACATAAAGCAACAAACTCATTGGGAAATAGCGTGACTTGTACCACGTAAATAGCAAATACTTTTTTTTTTCCCTCAATAACACAAATGAGAAATTCCCAGCCCAGCGTTGTACTGCTTGTGACGCCTTTTCCACGGCTACCTGAAAGCAGAGGCCAGACAAAATGAAGAGAATAAAAAGTGGTAAAATGAGAGAATAGAAGTGAGAATAAAACTGGGGGTTAACCTCCCAATTACAGCTTCAGGCAATGAAGTAATTTACCCCAAATTTGCTCCCCCAACTCACTTTTATTTACATTTCTCAGGGCCTGAGGCAGTGAGGTGTCCTTGATTCCTTTGGAGAGGAATTGTTGTGTCTGACCAAAATGGGGAAGCAGCAGCTAACACTGGATATGGAGTTTAGAGTTATACACTACGGAATTACACAAACACATGGAAAATAGAAAAGCTAGAACCCTAAAACATCACTTGGACAGTGTATTTTTTAAGAGTTTGGTCTGTAAAATTGTGAAGAACAAAGCTCTTTAAAATTTTTTAAAGCTTAATAAGGGATAAAAGGGAGTTTCCAGCGCTGACAGATTGTACTGTATCAAAAAGCAGATAAAAGGGAATACAAATTGTACTATACCCAAATCGTTATGATTAATAATAACTTGTAAAACTAATACATAAATGCAAAAGCACCATATTTACATTGTTATAAAGATTTATTTTCATATAAATAACAATATAATCAATCTTTCTATTGTGGGCGGCGGCGCGATGGCCTCCAGCAGCGGCACCGACGTGATCCAGGTCACCAACGTCTCGCCCAGCGCCAGCTCGGAGCAGATGCGGACTCTCTTCGGCTTCCTGGGCAAGATCGAGGAGCTGCGCCTCTTCCCCCCCGAGTGAGTGTGGGCCCGGCCCGGCCGGGCCAGGCCTGGCCGCCTCCCCCTCCGTCCCTCCCTCCTCCCGCGGCCCAGCGCCGCCCCCCGGCTCTCCCGGGCTGGGCCTCCCCCGCTCCCGGGATCCGCCCGGGCCGCGGCTCCGCGCTCTGCCCGCCCGGGGGCTGCGGGGGCGGCTCTGGCTGCGCACCCCGAGAGCTGCTGCTGCTGCTCCCTGCTCGGTCACGGGATTGCGGGGATTCATGCGGGGCGTGGAGTGACACGTGCGGCTCCGCTGAAATTCACGATTGTCTCCCGGAGTTGTTTGTCCGGGGTTGTGCCCGCTGAGCCTCTGCTGTGCGCGTCACCTCCGCAGAACCAAAACTTCTAGACGTACAGAAATGCATTTGTTGCGAAGAATTTTATGCTAGAGTAGCAGCTTACCCGTAATTTATGAAGAACGCATTTCTGATATTTGTGTTCCTTGCAAACAAATCTGCTGAGCAGCAAGGTAACCACTACGAGACAAATACACATTTCTCATTTGTGTATTTTGCCAGGAATTCTGTGCAAATTAAAACAAATAATGCACATTTCGAATGTGCGTATAACTGAAAATAAAGTTTTCGGGTACCCTGGCAATTGACAAATAGCCACAACCAAGAAAAACAATAAAATACCAACAAAAAACAACAAAAAAAAGAGAGACAGTGTTAATGTCTTTTCTTGCAGTTAAGTTCTAATGAAAATAAATAGTGCTTTCAGAATCCTTTCTGATGCAATATCAAACCTGGGTGTTAGCAGTGCTGATGGTTTCAGTTTGATTGATTTACAGAGCCTGGTGTGATTCTATCTTGGTGTTAGGCGTATTCCATATATAAGGTAAAGGTTTTCTTTCTGCCACGGTGAAGGTTGATCAAACAAGAACACATTGAATTATTTGTAATACCCAAAATTACTTAAATTTTTTATTTTAGGGGAAAAAGCTGTCACAAAAATTTGTTTTTTCTTTATTGAGGCTTCCATCCCCGCTAGCACAAACCAAAGACATTTCCAGAGGGAGTTTCCTCCTTCCCAGCTGGGATAAGTGACGTGGCAGGAGCTCACCTGAGACAGGTGCAGTCCTGTCCTGGGCTGCTCTGTCTTTGAAGACTTTGTCTCATTTTTCAGGGAGTTGTTGGAGGTGATTTGTGTCTCTGAAACTTTGTAGCTGTAGATACACATTAACTAATCTGTGCAGAGATTGCTTCAGTGCCTTGGTGTTCTTTCCCTGGTGGGAGCAGGGCCCTGGCACTCACCCCCTACTGGTTTTCCCTGGGCTGGTGGGAATCTGCTCTGGGTCACTTCAGGTGCCCCAAATCCACTTCACACCAAAGACAGGGACATTTTCTAACAGTGCCACGTTCTTTTTCTGTTCCTTCTCCTTCAAATCCAGCTCCTGATTTTTCCCTGCCCATGGTGTCCATCCGTTTTTGGAGGGGTGTGGGATATAAATTCTAACCTGTGAATTCTCCCCATAATCTGGGTTCCTCTCTGTCCTGGATCCTGCTGGGATTCTGCCTTGCCTGTAGTACTTGAGGAACCAATCCCATTTCCCTTGCTCCACCTCCTTGTTTGATCTGTGTCACTCTGGCTCTGCTGCACAACTTCCTTGTTCTCCTTCACTCCCAGATCATGTGTGACTTCCTGAGCTTCTCTAAATTCCTGGTTTTCCTCCTCTCCCCTCATCCACCTCCTTTTTCCAGTTTATTTAATCCCCTGTTTCCCATTTATTGTACACTTCAGCTTCATCTTTAATGCCCAACCAGCTTTGGGACTTCTTCCAGTTTTCCTCCCCCTCCTCCTCCTGCTTTTCCCTGACTCCATTGTCTGGTTCTCATCTTTAATATATTCCATAAAATCCCATCCACACTGCAAAGTGGAGGGAATGGATTTCTGAGTTTCCTGTATTCCAGCCCCAGGAAATCCTGGTGTGTCCCAGCATTCCAGTGGCTGAGAGACAATTCCTGAATGTTTCAGTCTTGGGTGAATTAGAATAATGATAGATGATGGCTTTTTTTGGGAGCTGTTAAGAACATCCAGTTCTTATTGAATTTAATCCAGCTTGGATTTGAGAGTGAGTGGAAATAGCATTTTTAAAAGTGCAATGCACAGATGTAAGTTAAATGTCAGGCTGCAGAAGCATTGCCTAAGACATTTTCAGTTGTTATTTTAGGTTCATTATTTTGGGGAAAAGCTCAGCTATCCCAAAGCATTCCCAGTAGCACTCCTGGCTGTAAACAGGATCTGCTGAAGAGTCAGTAGGATCTGCCCTGGTTCACATTCCTGTGTTATCTCTGGCATTTTCAAAATGCCTGAAAATTTTGGGCTGTATTTCTGTAATGAATTGTGTCATTTTTATACAATTTAGATTAGGGACTCCTTCAGCTCTGCCATCACCCCTTGATTTACTTTTCTTTACAATTTTTCTGTGATTCTGCTAAACACCTTCTGCTAACACTTCTTTGGGTTTATGTTATTATTATTAATTATTAATTATTACTTATGGACTAGAGCAGGCACCATTTTGGCAAGCTGCTGTGGATTCCTGGGCACAAAAGAGCCAACAGATTCGATTTTTTTTTCCTCATTTATCACTGCAGTTACTTCCCAATTTATTCAGTCTGCAAGCTGTGGGAGCAAGTGGCTGTTTCTAATTTTAATGCTTCAGAAGCTGCAGTGTGCTGGCTCCGATTTAGTTTTCCACATCAGGTGGAATGTAAGGTTATTAAAGTGTGGTCTGGCAGACACTGGGGGCAGTTGTGTGTGTTGGGCTCGGTGGGGCTGAAGGTGAGGGAGCTTTTGGCATTTGCAGTGCCAAAAATAGACCTGGATGTGTGTGGTTGTGTTGGAGTTGTTCCCTGAATTCTGACAACCCCCAGTGCTGAAAGGCTTGATCAGCCCAGATCAAACTGCTCTGGAGCTGGGATCCCTTTGAAGTGGCATGTTTTGGAGTTGTGGCTTAGAATCCAGGTAGGAAAATTCGATTTTTGTCAGGATCAGTGATGTTTTCAGAGCTCCTCAGGCTGATCTGGACCTCTGGCCTGGTGTAGGATCAAGGGGTTTAGGACTTGGTGCTGCTTCCACTCCCTGCTTGGCCTTCTGGGAGCAGCTTTTAACTCATCAGTCCCACAGTTCTGTCTGCAGAACAGTTTTTCTTCCTGTTTTTCACTTTGTACATCCAGTTACAGCAAAATCTGCCCCACTTTCAGGACAGGGGGGCTCTTGAAAACCCATTCTGGAGCTTGCCTGGGTTGACTGCACCTGGTTTTTCACTTTGGTTTGGTTTTAGGGAAGTTGCAGCTGTGGTTCTACAATTCTTTCCTGTTGTAGGAAGTAGATATTTCTGGGTTGGTTTTTTCTTTGAAGTGACTCAAAACTTCTGAGTTTTGGGTTTGTAGGTTGACAGACACTTGCTCTGATCTGGGAACAGGCACAGACCTCCCTTGGAGAGAGGTTTGTTTTATTGTGCTCAGCTTTTCATTCCTGCCCGAGCTCCTAAAATTTTGTGCTGAAGGACAGGCAGGGGCTCAGCACTGGGCATTCCTCAGGATTTGGGAGCATGGTGAAGTTTTAGTCTAAAAGCTGGAATGGGGTTGGGTTGATGAATAAAACAGAAACCCAGACTGGTTTGGGTTGGGAGTGACCCCAAAACTCATCCTGTGCCACCCCTGCCATGGCGGTGACACCTTACACTGTCCCACTGCTCCAGCCTGGCCTTGGACACTGCAGGGATCCAGGGGCAGCCACAGCTGCTCTGGGAATTGTATTCCAGGGCCTCAGCCCCATCCCAGCCAGGAATTCCTTCCCAGTATCCCACTTATCCCTGTCAGGTCAAAGCCACCACAGCACACCCTGCCCCTACCTGCCCTTGTCCCCAGTCACCAGAATCCTTTAATCATCACCCTCCTCATTTCACAATCTACCTTCATCAGTCATTTGGGGCCTGGAGCAGGGAGTGTGAAACCACAGGGTTTAACCCACACAGAACTGGTAACATTTTCTCCTTTCTCAGCCAAGTTTTCCTCCCAGCCACGGCGGATTTTCCCTTCGGGTGGCGGCTCGCGGATTTATTGCGCACAACAGAACTTCGATTTCTTTTTATTTATTGTGCATAACAGAACTAATGCACAGCTCCAAATGAGGGAACAGAACAATTGGGGTGATTTTGGGGTTGCTGTGGCTGCCTGCTGTCCCTGAGTGCTGCCTCTGTCTCTTGCAGTGACTCCCCCTTGCCGGTGTCGTCGCGCGTGTGCTTTGTAAAGTTCCACGACCCCGACTCGGCCGTGGTGGCCCAGCACCTGACAAACACTGTGTTCGTTGACAGAGCCCTCATTGTGGTTCCCTATGCTGAAGGTTTGTAACTTGTTTGATGTTCTATGGGGCCACCCTTGGGTGGTGGTTGGTTCTTGTCTAGTGCACAAAATTTACCAGTAGTCCTATGTCAAACATGTCAGAGATTGCCATCCTGAAACCCTTGGTATATTGCCTTTGGCCCCTGGATTTGATCCGTTTGTTTCCATAGCGACACCAAATCAAAGTGGAGAGTTTTGTGTGTCTGGAAGTGTAGAATAAGAACGTTTTAGGCAGAATTCTGTGCAAATTTTGCTCTGTGTCAGTCTCAACGAGACATTTTCCCAACCAGACTGTAACGCAAACAGGTCAATATTTTAAGGAAATTTCACCTTAATAATTGTTTGCCACTTTCACTCTCTTCACGAGAATGGTTTCTCCCTCCCTGAGAGTGCATGGGAGAGGAATTCACGTTCCTTTGGGATATGCTGCCGCTGCATTTCTTTGGGAACATCCCCAAAAAAGGCCCTCACTCTCCTTGTGGAGTCCAGTATACCAAGGGTTTCAATAATTACGGTTTAATTCAAAAGTGACAACTTCCAAGAGGTGCCACGTGGGCACTGGTCCTAGTTTTTAATTCCAAGTTTTCTTGTTCATCCTTGATATATTTAATAGAAATTCACTAAATAATAAACTCTTCTCTCTGTTATTTGTGTGTGTGATTTTTGTAGTGGAGAAGGCAAATGCAAAGCCCTTCCAGATGACTGAAAAACAGTGGGTCCTCTGCAGCTACAGGGGATTCTAGCCATTAACTAAAGGCCAGCAAGCACTCAAGTCCCCAAGTGTTTTCCTGGTGTAACCACTTGTTAACTACATTTTCTCTTCTTCTTTTTATTTTTACATTTTAGGGTGTTACAGTAATTTGAAAGGCAATGAGCAGGGTTTTTGGAACTTACCTTAAAAGCAAAGTGCTGAGAAGACACCTCTTCTTACAGAAGTCTTATTAAACTCTTCTAGACTTGCTTTAGAAGTAACTGATTTCCATTGTACTTGTGCATTTCTTGATTTACTTCTGGGAAAGGTTGAATTGAATAAAATCTTGCAGATTAAGTCATACTACAGTGCTAAGTTTGGTACATGGCCTGGGGTCACACCTGTAATCTGTCATGCTGGAGCTGTCTCTTGAGGCCTGGGGAGCTGTCTTGTCTTATCTTTGTATTCCTTAAGCTGAAAAGATACAAAACTTAAACTGAAAAGGTGTTTAACCTAATTCCTGGAGTGTAGGAATGTGCAGTGACTGAGCCCTGCTGCTTGCTGGGGGCACAGAGCCCCTTCTGCAATGGAGTTACTGCTCCTGCTTGAGAACAGCAGAGCTGAAAGGTTTCTCATCCCTGAGTGGGTGTCAAACACAGCACCAAGCCCAGTGAGATTGTGCTGGAATATTCTCCAAGGCCCATGGGAATAATGCCAGTGTTTAACTCTTCCTACAAGGATAAACCCACTTTTCTCTTTGTCACTCTGACTTTGCCCACTGTGGATAAACCTGGCACACAGAGAAACCTGCCCAGCAGCTGTGCTTCAGAAAATCAAATTATTAAAGTAGAATATTTTACTGGGCCTCTTAAGGAGTCACTCCTGGGCTGTACCTTGTGTTGTTCTAACAGTTCAGAATTTAATGGCCTTGGCACATCACAAGAGAGATGTTCAGCCAATCAACTGCTGCCCCTGGGTTGATAATCCCACACTTCTGTCCCTGTGCTGGAGTCGTTTTCCCCCAAAATTCAGCCTGCCAGGGTCCCAATTCAACAAGGAGCAGCATTTCCCCAGCGCACAGTGCCACTGCTGATGTGCTTAAAGCCAGGCCTGTGCTGAGTGGGGCCCTCCTCTCTCTGATTTCTGCTGTGCTAATGAACCTGTGTGATTATTGCCTGTCACTAAAGCAAATGTTTATTATCTGTTTAGTGCAATAATTCCCCCCCTGTCCCAAGTTTTAGCTCACACAGACACTTTGGTGTTGGCTGTTGCTTTGTGTTATAGAACTATACACAAAGGCTACGGTAAGGTTTAGTATTTGTCATTTTCTCTGGGCTAATTCCTAGATTTGGAAGGAACTCTTAAGGTTAAAGATGGCTGGGGGGGGTGTTTAGGTTCTTTGGTTAATGTTTGTTTCTTTTGTCTGTTTCTTTTTCTTTCATTTCTACACATTCATGCAGTATTTCATGGTTCTAACAAAGCAGCAGTAAAAAAAGCTCTTGAAGCATGAAAATTAACTGGTGAGGGGCCTCATTGCTTTTTTTAAATTGTAGTTTATTTAAATACTTTTTAAAGAAACAATTAGAGGATCGGATGCATGAATTTTTTTTTAATGGATGCAGATCTTCTATGAGGTGTCTCGAGCTAAGTCTGAGGATTTGTATTTAGATGCCAGAAATGTTGTAGTTGCACTAATTTGAAATGTTTAGCTGTAATTGATAAATATCCTCTTGAGACATAATTTTGCATGCCAAATGACCCCATAATCTCTCTGTAGGTATGTTGATATATTTATGCATTCCTGCCCTTTGCCTCCATGACCTTTTTCCCCTGTCCCTCCATAACTTTGGGTATCTAAAGTGCTGCCAGCTCAGTGCCACGAGCCAGATATCAGTGCTGTGTATTGTACATTTGTGTAGATTATCGGCACTTCTCAGTATAGGTGGGAGGAACCATTACCTTTATTTAACAGTGGTTTTTCTTTTTTGTTGTTGTGTTTTACAGTTCTTTTCCCTGGTTCAGCCTGAACTATATACCAGGCCCTGCTGAAAATACCACCCAACAGTTTTCTTCTGCAGCTTATCCAGTTTCTCTTAAGTGCCCTGTACATATTGTATGTTTTATGATGAGATGCAGTTTCTTAATATGTATTACAGAAACACTACTGGTATTTGCAACTATATAGTAAAATTGTTTTATTGAACTCTCATTTTGGGGGCTTGGGCACATTAACAAATTAATCCATCTGTATAGGGCTTTTGCTGTTGGATAGAGTAAAACTCCCTCCACACCTGAGTGTCCTGAGCACTCTGTGTGCAGAGCAGGCAGTGCAATAACCCCTGGGCTTAGCTGGCTGCAGGACTTTGGGCCACAAGTCCCCTGTGCCACAGCAGGTGGCAGCAGCATTGTTGGTGCTTTAGGCTGGCACATATTGGAACAAATGCATTTTACTGCACAGGTAAGGAATGTGCCAGCATCCCTGTGTGTATCCCAGCCACAGACACACCCCCAGCATTCCCGGAGAGCCGCAGGGACCGCATTCCATGTGCCACGTCAGCAAAAGCCCTACCCAAAACACCCATCCCTCCTCTTTAAATTTGCCAAAATTTGTATGGTAGGTGTAAAAGAAAAAAAAAAAACAATAGTGAACTGTACCATATTATTAACCCCTAAATCCAACTTTTTTTGTCTTGTGTATCTTGATTTTTCTGTGTGCTTTGTAGTGAAGCAGCCGACACGAGTCGTTGTTCATAAAACAGCTTTTGAAAGTTGAGAGCACTCTCACCCCTGGAGAACCGACTGTGCTTGCTTACGTTTGGTTCATGACTTAAAAATCGAGTACAGGTGATGAAACCTTGGCAGTGTTAACAACAAAGTAGTGTGTATTGTGCTATTTTTTTTTTGCTCTAGAAACTTAACCTTTTGTAGAGAAAAAGGAACAGTCAAATTGTCACCCATTGAAGTTGCATTCTGACAAAAAAAGTTAATGCTAAATATTAATAGCCATCAAGCTTTGTATTTTAGCCAACATAAGTACTTTCAACAAACTCAGGTGGTGTATCAGGGAGACTTTGCTGGGTGTATTTGTGTATTTGGTGCCTCTGGGCTGGGATGCTCTCTAATGCCAGGCTGTTTTCCTGCAGGAGTCATTCCTGATGAGACTAAGGCTTTGTCTCTCTTGGCACCAGCTAATGCCGTGGCAGGGCTGCTGCCCGGGGGTGGCCTGCTGCCCACCCCCAACCCCCTCTCTCAGGTAGGCTGGGCAAGCCCTGGGTGTTTTCTGCTGCATTGCCACTTCATTCCTGCTGCTTCTTTCAGCACTGATGTGTTCATTCCAGTTCTGGAGCGGTGTATGGAGCCCGGTGGATTGGGACAGTTCTGCTGTGAACTGGGTCACAACAGTGACAAGTTGTTAGATGGAATATCCTCCTTCCCTATTTTGTTATTTCCTGGTTTCTCAGAGCCCTGTTTGTGCCTCCCACCCCTCTGACCCACTGTACTTTACAGATGTGACCAGCAGTAGAGATCTCACAGATTTTAAATTCCTCAAGTCCAAGGAGCTGCCACGCTGTGAGATTCCCTTCATTAATCCTTCAGCTGAGGGGAAAGTTGGAGCCTGGTTGTGTGAACCCACAAGAATTCATGTGGAAGATGAACAGTGAGAATTGCACATTGTGGGAGAAGCTGGAGTCACAGCTCAGCTCTTAACAGGGCACAGAAGCAAAGTGCAGGAGGCAAATTAATCACAATAAAACCTCATTAATTCTGCACTCCTCAAACCCACCTCAGCTCCTGCTGAGCTGAAGGAACCCTTGGCCATGGAGCTGCTCAGGAGGGAAGAGCCTGAATTTTAATCTTTGAAACCCAGGGAAGGGGTTGGAAGAACCAAATACAACCCAAAAGATTCCATTCACTAAAAAAAACTGCCTGGGGATGGTTGTTGAGCCACCTCCATTCCAGCTGTGCCCAGGCTCTGCCAGCGCTCTGGGATTGTTCAGCACACACATTTTAGGGAAATGTGCTGCACACTCAGGTTCTCAGACACATCTCAACAGTGTGGGTTGGGTTTGGGTGTCTGTCTCAATCCTCTCATTTCAAATGGCCCAAAATGAGCTGCTCTAGGGAGCCTTCTGCTCTCCAGGAGCTTTTGAACCACATTTGAGACATTTACAGGGATGCAATATTGTTCAATTGCCTTTTAACATAAACCATGGCCACCTCAACCCTAAAATGAATTAGAAATGAGGCAATAGCCTCAAAAACTTAACAATTAATTTCCATTTTAGCTCTGAAAAATAACTTCATTTTCAACTCTCCCTTCCATTTTTGCAATGCTTTACTCCTTCACCTTTATCTCCACTGATGTCACTGACTGATTTTTGTCCCTGCCACAGATTGGTGCTGTCCCTTTAGCTGCTCTAGGAGCTCCTGCTCTCGACCCTGCCCTTGCTGCTCTTGGGCTTCCTGGAGCAAACCTGAACTCCCAGGTATGTCCTCATCCCAAAATATCCTTTATTGCCCCCCTCTTCCCTGCTCTAAAAATCAGTTTTCATTTGTATCACTTCACAGCCACTGCCTGGAAACTGCAGGGATTGGTTTCTGCTTGGAATAAAATATATCAGCTTGAATATCAAATTAAATGTTGGAATAATTTGGGAATAGCAATGAAATATTTCAAATATGTGTCATTGTCATGAAGCTGCCTTTTTCTTCAAGTAAAAAGTAGTTTGACTTTTTAATTTTGGAGGTGTCAGAAATGTGAGGAAACTTCATTAGGGTGTTACAGCTGAATAAAAAAAAACTTTCAAGTACTAAGTAATAGAATATTGATATATTTATATCAAAAATACAGCAACATAAATATATTGATCATATCTATATAGATAAAACATTTAAGAGGTAAGAACCAAATACTCTTCTGAAACAGCAATAATTTAATGCATTGCTAGTGCCATAATAATTTTTTTAGTGTATTCCCATGTGGAAGAGCAAGCAAATAATGGTGAAAATTAAATAACAAATTTAAAAAATAATTTTAAAGGCACATTAGAAAAATGTAAATTTGGGGTGATAGAGGATTTTTTGCACATTAAACCCTCAGATTGTAACAAACATTTCAAAAATGAAATTAGGTTCATTATAAAAAAAATGAGTGAGGATTAAACATTTTCTTCTTAATACCCTATTGGTGCAGGAAGTGACTGATCAGAATAATGCTTGGATTATCCTCGTGTAAATACATTTTTTCATGGAATATTTACATGTTTATAAGTTGGCATTGAGGCTTTGAGTGGACAGAGAGCTTAGAGAGAGCTCTGCTCTCAGAAATAACCTGTGCACAAAAAATTATTAGTACATAATTAGAGATACAGCACACCCCAGCAGTGTGGTTTTACTCATTTGTATTTTTATCTGTTTGTGTTTTTATCCATTTGTATTTTTACCCTTTATTTGGTTTTACCCATTTGTATTTTTACCCATTTGTATTTTTACCATTTCTATTTTTACCCATTTGTATTTTTACCATTTGTATTTTTACCCATTTGTATTTTTACCATTTCTATTTTTACCCATTTGTGGTTTTATCAATTTTTTTGTTTTTATCCATTTGTGTTTTTCTGAATTTGTGATTTTTACCCATTTGTGTTTTTACCATTTTTTTGGTTTTACCCATTTGTATTTTACCTGTTTATATTTTTACCCATTTGTATTTTTATCTATTT
The DNA here is from genome assembly GCA_013397075.1 of Rhabdornis inornatus. Classification (NCBI taxonomy): domain Eukaryota; kingdom Metazoa; phylum Chordata; class Aves; order Passeriformes; family Rhabdornithidae; genus Rhabdornis; species Rhabdornis inornatus. The sequence goes on along the minus strand of VWZS01001847.1, from coordinate 31,031 downwards.
GTGGGTTTTATCCATTTTTTGTTTTTACCCATTTTTATTTTTACCCATTTGTGTTTTTACCCACTTATATTTTTATCTGTGTTTTTATCCATTTTTTGTTTTTACCCATTTTTATTTTTACCCATTTATGGTTTTATCCATTTGTCTTTCTACACTTTTTTAGTTTTACTCATTTGTATTTTTAATCATTTATATTTTTACCCATTTGTGTTTTTATTCCTGATGCTGCCCAGGGCAGGGCTGGCTGTGGCTGCTGTGGAAAATAAAAATCCCTTTTTATTTTATTTAAAATCCCTGAGCCCCCAGTGTGGGAAGTTCACCTCTCCCTGCCAGCAGCCCAGAGTGGCCTTTCCTGTCTGCTGGGCTGTTCTGTTTTCCAGCTGGGAAGGGACATTCCAGGGAAACTTCTCACATCTCCCAGCCTGATTTTAATTTTGTTTTTCCCTCACAGTCTCTTGCAGCAGATCAGCTCCTAAAACTGATGAGCACAGTGGATCCAAAGTAAGCACCAGTGTTCCCAACCCTTATATTGTAATGCTGGGAATATCCATGGGAGGAATGTCCATGGGGATAATGGCCATGGGAGGAATATCCATGGAATAATGGCCATGGGGATGATGTCCATGGGAGCAATATCCATGGGGATAATGTCCCTGGGGATGATGTCCCTGGGGATAATGTCCATGGGAGCAATATCCATGGGGATAATGTCCCTGGGGATAATGTCCATGGGGATGATGTCCATGGGAGGAATATCCATGGGGATAATGTCCCTGGGGATAATGTCCATGGGAGCAATATCCATGGGGATGATGTCCCTGGGGATGATGTCCATGGGGATAACGTCCATGGGAATAACGTCCATGGGAATAACGTCCATGGGAATAATATCCATGGGAGTATCCATGAGGGTTCAGTTCCCAATCCCTGTCCTGCTGGAGCTGCTGCCAGCTCCGAAGGGCCTTGGAGCAGCCTGGGCTGGGGAAGGTTCCCTGCCCATGGCAGGGGGTGGGATGAGTTGGGCTCCATGTCCCTCCAAACCTCCATCATTCCAGGATTCCCTGATCCTGGGAACTGGCTCAGTCTGGTAATGCACACCTGGATCCCTTGGATTCCTCAGTCCTGAATTTCTGGAATTTTGTCTTGCCAGGTTGAACCATGTGGCTGCAGGACTTGTGTCCCCCAGTCTGAAATCAGATACCTCCAGTAAAGAAATAGAAGAGGCCATGAAGAGAGTCCGAGAAGCACAGTCCTTAATTTCTGCTGCTATAGAGCCAGGTAAGAATTCCAGCCTGGAATAGAGAGCCAGGTAATAATTCCAGCCTGGAATAGATCCCCAGGTAATAATTCCAGCCTGGAATAGAGCCCCAGGTAATAATTCCAGCCTGGAATAGAGCCCCAGGTAATAATCCCAGCCTGGAATAGAGCCCCAGGTAATAATCCCAGCCTGGAATAGAGCCCCAGGTAAGAATCCCAGCCTGGAATAGAGCCCCAGGTAATAATTCCAGCCTGGAATAGATCCCCAGGTAATAATCCCAGCCTGGAATAGAGAGCCAGGTAATAATTCCAGCCTGGAATAGAGAGCCAGGTAATAATCCCAGCCTGGAATAGAGCCCCAGGTAATAATCCCAGCCTGGAATAGAGCCCCAGGTAATAATTCCAGCCTGGAATAGAGCCCCAGGTAATAATTCCAGCCTGGAATAGAGCCCCAGGTAATTCCAGCCTGGAATGAGCCATTCCAGCCAGGATGGGGCTTGGAATTCATTTATTAGGCTTTTAATCATCCTGCAGTGGTGTTCCACGTGTCCTGCAGAAATGTGCTGGAATGAATCTCTTGATTTCCCCAAAATTCACTGAATTTGGAAGCTGTAAAACACCCAAGCTTCCCTGAGGGAAGTTCCTGCTGCTGTCTCAGATTCCTGGATTTCCTGGCCTCACCACTTGGCACCCTGCTGGTGCTTCTCAGGGATGTTTTCCTTTCTCTTCATTCCTAATTTGGGCAAGTTTGTGAATAATTCTCTTTTTTGGAGCTTCTTTCAGCAGGTTTGATTTAAGAACAAGCCCCAGCAGCTCTCTCACAAATGTCAGAGCCCCCAAATCTGAGAGGCAGAAACTTGAGCACTGAAAATACAGAATGTTCATCAGTTCTGCAGCCTCCTGATGATTTCTAGGAAAGAACAGAGCTCCTGTTCTTGTTCTTGCTTAGCTTGAGGCTCTTTTGTGGGAAATTCAAAACAATCATTTGAGAGGTTCTTCAGCCCCTCATGAAATGGCAGATTCTAGTATTTTCACAGGATTTTTCATTGCCCTGCAGCCATCAGCTGTTCACTGACTTAAATTAAGGTTTTTTTCTGGATTTTGGCTTTTTCAGTTTTGCATAAAACTTATTTTCTGTCACAAACATGTCCACGTCCTCTGTTGGTTCTTTTGGTCTTCTTGTGAATAAAATCACAGATGAGCCTTAATTTCAAACAGCAAAACCAGGTTGATTTATATCAATTACATGAAGCCCCAGGTCCTTTCCTTTAGAAAACCTTTTTGAATATTAAAAAAAATATTGGTTTTTATTCTGCTTTTCCTTTTTCAGACAAAAAAGATGAAAAACGAAGACATTCGAGGTCGAGGTCGCGCTCGAGGAGGAGGAGGACTCCTTCCTCATCCAGACACAGGTGACTTTAATTCCTTAAAAACACCTCCCAGAATTCCTGCAGAAATCATTCTTGGGAAGACACTTGGGTTTGATTGAGTGTTCTGAAGGTTTATTGACATTTCAGTCACAGAGCTCCTGTGCAGGACAGGGAGAGCTGTGGATGGAGATTTTTGTTGGATTTTTGGGGGTTTTCCTGAGCAGCTGGGCTGGCAACATCCCATAATGTCCTTTCTGTGACTCCCATGGTGCTGTGTCCCTGGCAGACGCTCCAGGAGCAGATCAAGGAGAAGATCCCATTCCAAATCCAGGAGCAGGAGGAGATCCAAAAGTCCCAGGAGAAGGAGATCCCATTCCAGAGAGAGGAGCAGGAGGTCTCGGAGCACATCCAAAACCAGGTAATGGCTCCAGGGAATCCAGCCCTGAGCAGGGCAGGGATTGTCCCCTGTGCTGGCACTGCTGGGTCCCCACCCCTGTCCCTCCCAGCTCTGCATCCCTTTCCCAGTACAGCAGATCAGGAAGTGCTGCTTGAAAGTGACTTAAACTTAATCTCTCTTCTACCAAAAGGGATAAAAAGAAGGAAGAGAAAGAAAAGAAACGTTCTAAAACTCCCCCCAAAAGCTACAGCACAACCAGAAGATCCAGAAGCACAAGCAGGTACAGAAATGGGATTTTCCTTGCTCTGTGTTCCAAGCAGGATTTTGATACGCTTCAATATTAAATAGAAAAAAAAATGATAGAGCAGCTGCTCTGTGGAAGGAGCTGGGCTTTGGGGTCCCTTCCCACCCAAACTATGCCTGGATCCCATTGGATCATGATTCTAACATGGATTGGTCTGGTGCAGGCACAACAGCACCTGTACCACCTGTGTCTGTAAGATCCTTCCATTTTCCTGCAGTGTTTGAGCTAAAATCTTCAGGTTTACAACATTTTCTCCTTGCTCTGTGTCAGAGTTTGATGCTCCAGGGTCACTGCTGAGCTTTTCCTGATTCAGGGAATAAATCCGGGCAGAAATGTTTCATTTTTTTAAAAAAACTTCCAAATTTAACTGGCAGTTTTAACAACTTTAGTACCCTGTGAGCAGGGCTGGGGCTGGGGTTAGGGATGAATTTGTAGCTGTAAAAAATTGATTTCCCAAGCTCCTGTGTCTGTCCCTGCAGAGAACGGCGGCGCAGGCGGAGCCGGAGCGGGACGCGGTCCCCGAAAAAACCCAGGTCTCCCAAACGGAAAATGTCCCGGTCCCCGTCACCCAGGAGGTCAGGGAAACGCTTGGCTGGGAAAAAAACAGTGTCTGGGTGGGAAATTCCCAAATGGTGACCTCCAGGGAAGCTCCCAGGGGATTCTGTTTGAGGGGAATCTTTGCTGCTTTTATGGAGCTGCTCTGGGTTGGCTGGGAGCTCCAAGGGGTCCCAGGGGGGTAAGAGTTGGATGTGCCACAATTCCAGGGGTCCCAGGGGGGGTAAGAGTTGGATGTGCCACAATTCCAGGGGTCCCAGGGGTGGTAGGAGTTGGATGTGCCACAATTCCCAGTCCCTTTGGCTCTGCCCAGTAGCAATCAGCTGATTTTGGGTGTTTCGTGACCCTGTCCCAGGATGGGGAACTCGAGGTGCTCCTCTGTAAAACCCTGGAGCATCGCTGTTCTCGCTGTCCAGGGTTTGGACTCCATGATCCCTGTGGGGCTCTTCAGCTCAGGAGATCCCATACTTCTGTTTGCTCAGCCTTGGCTTTGTTGTCCTTGAGCCAGAGCTAAGAAGTTGGGATTTTGGGTATTCCCTAAAAGCAGAGGCTGTTCCCTACTTGCACTCTGCCATTTTCCCTTGGGTTTGCTGTGAGCTGTGAGCTCTGGACACAGTTCCAGCCATGGAATGTTCATCCTCTTCCTGCTGATCCTCATAGGCATAAAAAGGAAAAGAAGAAGGATAAAGACAAGGAGAGGAGCAGAGACGAGAGGGAAAGGTCAACGAGCAAGAAAAAGAAGAGCAAAGACAAGGAGAAGGATCGGGACCGGAAATCCGAGAGCGACAAGGATGTGAAAGTATGTTCCAAAAACCCCTGGAGCTGCTCCCAGCCCTGCCCCACATCCCCCCCACCCCTGCCCTCAGGGAAGTGCTAACGTGTCCCTTTCCCTGGCAAAGCAGGTCACAAGGGACTACGACGAGGAGGAACAGGGCTACGACAGCGAGAAGGAGAAGAAGGAGGAGAAGAAGGTGGTGGATGCTCCCTCCCCCAAAGGGAAGGAGCCCCCGGCTGAGAAGGGCAGCGGGGATCCAGGCAGGGAATCCAAGGTGAACGGGGACGACCACCACGAGGAGGACATGGACATGAGCGACTGAGCCCGCCCACAGCCCCTCCAGTGTGATCCTTTATGCTGTACTTGTTAATCCTCAACCTAGATGTATCCAGCTCCGAGCTCTCCATGGTCTGTCCATCCCGATACTAACTCACACCCAAAGCTTGAGACAGGGACCCAGCTGGGGCCGGGCCAGGCTGCATGTCCCTCCCTCAGCACGGGCAGGGCCAGCCCTCCTCCCTCCTTCCCTCCCTCCGGAGTGTCCCGGGCTGAGCCAGCACGGCCAGGAATGTCCCAGGGGTGGGGGGAGTGTGGCACAGCCCCCCTGTCCTGTGGGAATGTCCCAGGAGTGTGGCACAGCCACCCAGGGGCCTCCCAGAGTTGGCTTTGGATCACACCAGCTCTTTGTGCTCTTGGCTTTAGTTCTGGTTTTAAGCCACGGGCTGGGCTTGGTTGGGTTTGGATTCCTGGTGGGTTTTGGTTGGCTGTGCCCAGGGTTCTTTCTGTGCCCTGACCTTCCTGAGGGCTCTCTCTCCACCGTTCAGCTCCATCCAGGGCGAGCTGGGATGGTCTGAGCCCAGGAGGGGGAATCCTGCCCGTGCCCAGTGAGGGAGGGTTGGGGGAGCAGCCTCACCCAGGGCTGGGGGCTCAGGAGCTCACCCACTGCAGCAGGGAGTGCATTTTAAAATTACCTTGGTCTGTTTTTAAAGCAAGTCCATTAATAATGTACTTTTTACTTGATCTCAAGTTGTACAAATGGATAAATTTGTGTTCCTGTCCTGGCCGTTCCCTCCCTCCCGCACTCGGTGATCCCATGGTATTTGCAGAGTAGTTTCCCAAAGCTGTTCCTTAGTTCCAGCAGCTCCAGAGCTTTTACTTTTGTGCAGGTAAAGAGACAAAAGTAGCCGACAGTCTGTGCCATGTCGATGTACAGTTTCGGAAAATGTTTTACAAAACTTTGATAATAAAACCCTGAAACTTCAACTCCTCTTCCTAGAAAAATCCTGGGTTTTATTTCCACTGCTGGGTGCACCAAACTTTACCTCATTCCTTGCAGGGGACTTTTCCATCTCCCTGTTACAGTGAAGAAGGAATTATTTTACTTTTGGGGGAGAAATGGGTTAAAACGGGAGTGTGGAGCTTTATGGGACTGCTGAGAAGAACCTGGGAGCACTGGTGGATGAAAAGCAGGAGAAGGCTCTGGGGAGACCCTGCCTGGAGTTGCAGCAACCTCAGGGCCACAGCTGCAGTTATGGAAATCTTTGTTTTAATTGGCAATGGTTGAAGCCCTTCCTGGAAGTTTTCCTGCCCCTTCAGAATCAGATTTTCAGTCAGCAAATCCTTTACCTCCAGAGGGAGGCCCTGATCCCTCTCTGAGCTCAGGGGCTGATGCTGGGGGCAGGAGAGCAAGGCTAAGTTTAAAAACTAAAAACCCCAACCCCATCCCTCCAACATCCCCCCCAACCAAAACAATGCCCCCAGCCCTCCCTCAAAAAAACAAAAACCCAAAACCCCCAAAATGTCTCCCTCAAAGCCAACAGAAAACCCCAAACCAAAAATCCCCTCAAACCCCCTCACCCTCCTGTAAGGCCAGAGCCTCTGTGGGCATCCAGGCTTTGTTCTCCATTCCCCCAGAACCCTCCTGTGATCCAAGGGAAGCCATTCCTGGATGGAGGAGCTGAAATCTCTGGAAGGACTAAACACAGTTCAGTGAATTTCAGGCTCCTTTTCCCCCCTCCCTCCAGGGCAGCTGTTCCCAACCTGCTCCATGGGGAACTGCTCCCATCCCTTTCCCCATAAAAGCTGGAATTCACAGAGGGCCGAGAAGAGGCTGTAATGAAAATGCAGGATTTTATTTAAAAAATGACCAAGAAAATGCCCTTGCAGAACGCAGCAGCAGGAGCTCATTCCCTCCCCTCCGATCCCGGGAAGCACCAGGACAGGAGAGGGAAGCCTGGATTGCACAGGTGGAGCAGTTTCCAAATCCAACAGCATAGTTTGGTCTTTATTCTAACAAATGATACAACCCAAAGTGACTACGAGTGAAGGGGAGAGAAAATCAGGGAGCAGACAACAGGAAAACCAAGAGAGGTGACTCGTTTTCCATGGGAGTTACAAACTGTCAGGAAAAGAAAAGTGAAACTGCAGCATTACAGGAATTGGTTAATCCAGATTAAATAATGCAGTTCTCCTGGTGGGAATTACAACTCAGGAGCAGAGACAGTAAAAGAACAGAGGGGTGTCGGGAATATCAACAGAATCCGTGGGATTCCAGCACGAACACATCCGGGGGGACAAACGGATTCAAGGCAGGAATTGGGAATTGGGAATTGCAGTGGCTGGACAGCAGCTCCAGGAGAGGAAAACCAGGGTGTTCCCTTTGCTGTGGGACAGAGCAGGAGTTTGGAAGACCAGAGGAACAGTTTGGTTCAGAAATGACCCACGGGATCCTTCCACAGTGAGGTCGGAGAATTGGGTGGAGCAAAATTCCTGGTTGTCTTCTAGGAGCTATAAAAAAAACTCAGGGAAAAAAAAAAAAGATGTGGTGGGAGGGGAGCCCCAACCCCCCAGGAGCAGCAGGATGTGATTCCCACCAGGCTGACCCTGCTCCCTTTTCCAGCTGGGGTGTCCAGGAGGCTCCTCCTGCTCCCCCCAACATTCCCAGGCCACAGGGGTGAGCTGGAGCTGCTGCATGGACACCATCCATGGATCTGTGCTCACTCCCAGGGACCAAAACTTCCTGCAACACCTGGCCTGGCCTTCAGGAAAACGGGGAAAGCTGAGGTGAGGCTCTGCTGGATCAATCCTGCTTGGAAAAGGAATTTTCCAGAGCCACGGGAGAGGGGAGGGACCCTGTGCCCCACACAGGGCTGGGAACACCCCGGAGACAAACGGGGCCCACAAACATTCCCTGTGTCCATGCAACACAACCCAGTGAGAAAAACAGGCTTTAGTGGAGAAAACATGGATATAAACACGGATCTTAACGTGGGCAGCCCCTCGGGATCCACAGGCTCAGCCCAGTGTCCCTGTGACAGAATTCCTGCAGTGCATCCATCAGGAAACCCGCCCAGGTGTCCCCACCCAGAATCCTGTTCACACAGGAAACACATCCCAGGAGGAGAGAAAAGTCCTGAGAGCAGCTTTGGGGACTGCCCTGGGAGCTGGGGAACAATCCAGGGAATTCCCATCCCTCAGCTCCACAGGGAGAGCAGGAGCAGCCAGGATTTCCTGGGATAAACCAGAACAAGGACAGTCCCAAAGCTGTGCCCACATTCCAAGGCAGAACAAGCCTTAGGAGCAGCTTCCTGCAGATCCTGGAAGTGTCCCAGGGAGCAGCTGTGCCCTGGGGGGTTAAAATCCCCCAGATGTGCAGCCAGAGGCCACAGGAACCACAGGAAACACTTCCAGGACCTACCCTGGGCTTTGGGCAGACATCCCACGGCCACCAGCCCCCAGCAGGGCCTGGTCCAGAGGGGATGGAGCCCCAGGAGCCTCAATCCCACAGGAGGGCACCCAAAACCCTTTTTGTTTTCCAGTTCCAAGCCCAGGATCCACCTTGGGATCCAGCAGTGGCTGCACTGCCCCACAGAGCCAGGGATGAATTTGGGAAAACCAAAAATGCAAAGAAACACAAATCCATGGATTCTCCCTGAACCACTGAGGAAAGGGAGCTCTGACATTCACCTTGGGGAGGAACCTCTCCCCCTCACCGGAATTCCCAAGGATTGGGGTGCCCTGTATGGCACCAGCTTCAGCTCCACACCTGGCACAGGTCCTGCAGCTCCACAAAACATCCTGGGACAGGACAGGGCCCTGTGCTGCCCCACAGACACCAATCCAAGCTCCAGCTCAGCCCCATGGACATTCCCAGTCTGTCCCAGACGATCCCACCTGGCTCCCAGGAGCAGCACAGACGCTGTCAGTTCATCCCAGAGGTGTGAAACACGTCAGGAATTCATCATTACTTGGGAGAACAAGTTCCATCATTCCCAGAGGATGCTCCACACCTGCCCTGACACAGCACTGCAGGACTCATTTCCCTTTGCTTGTTTTCCCTAAAGTTTTATTTTGGGTTTGAGTTTGAATTAATAACAAAGCTGCACTGCTCCCCTGTGTCCCAGAGCTTCCCTGTCCCAGTGTTTCCCTATTCCCACACGTCCCAGTGCTCCCCAGGCTCACAGAGGTGCTGGGAAAGGACCAACCCTACCCTCCCACTCTGGTGCTCCTGGATTTTGCTGACAGTGATTCCCTGGGCCTCCTCCTTGTCCTTCCCCAGAGCAGCCTCTTTGGGGTGGCTCAGAGATTCCAGCAGTTTGGAATCCCCTGCTCTCAGGTGTGCCTGACACCTTTGCCCTGTGCTCAGCCCCTCCCTTGTCCCTCGTGCTCAGCACAGCTGTTCCCTTCCACTGAGCATCAGTGATCCTGTTCATTATAAACTTTGATCCTTAACTCTATGGAATTCCAGAAAAAGTTTTACCTACAGTGCACAAAGAATATAATTTGGAAAATATTTACATTTTTTGTACAATGACACCACAGCACTTGAATCTAAATTTCTTCATACAAACAAATAGCACCATCAGCCTTCTGCACAAATCTTGCCTAACCAACCCCAAAAAGGTGGATTATTGGTAGATGAGGAGACTGGAACAACTGGGAATGGGAATAAGCTCAAGGAGCTGGAGTACTGAAACATCCACAAAGGGGGGCTTGGACAAGATGAGCTTTAAGGTCCCCCCAACCCCAAACCAGTCTGGGATTCTCTGTGATAGAAACACAAAGAGGCAGGAAATGGAAGTGGGAACACCCCAGTGAAAGCTGCCTGTGAGCCCCACGAGTGCAGGGAAAGCTCCTCCTGCAGGAAGGGGCAATGCCTGAGCTCTCCCCGGTGCCTCTGTGCATCCCAGATTTCCAGGCTGCTGAGGGCACACACAAACTGACCTGCTGGTGCTCAGTGCTGGGACACCTCTCCCAAGTGAGGCTCAAATAAAGGATTAAAAAGTGACATTCCTGGCCAGGCAGCCCTGGAGTGCTCCCCAAAAGCACAGGCAAGGAGCAGAGAGCAGGGAGGGGAGTGGGAATGAAGGGATCAGGCAGGGACAGCACCAGGCTGGTGCTCCAGAGGTGCCTCACTCCCTGCAGAGCACAGCTGGCTCTGCCCTGGGGTGCAGCAGCAAATCCAAGTGTCAATGGTGCCCATTTGGTTCATTCATCTACAGCCAAGGCATTCCTTGGGGATACCTTCCAACATTCCATGGCTGAGCTGGGAGCTCAGGGAACAGGGAGCACGGGAAGGATGGGGGGGGCGGGGCTCACCCCCAGCCCCGGGCCCAGCTCGGTGCCAAGGTCCAGCAGTGTAAAAAATTTAAAAACCAGCAGCTCCTGGGCCAGGACTGGCTGTGCCAAAGGGAATGGCAGCAGGAGGCTCTGGGAAGCAGGAGCTGGAGAGGCTGATGCCCAGTGGCTGATGCCCAGTGCAGTGCCAGCACATCTGCACTGCTGCTCGTTCCCTTTGCTGCCTTTGGGCTCACGCAGTTCATCCCTTCCTGTGCCCCACGGCTCTACTCTACTGTGGGTGCAGCCATTCCCTTTCCCTGGGATGTGGGTGTTCCCCAGGAAGCTTCCAGCCCCCCCTAGAGGTCGGGGAAGCGGCTGGGATCCTCCTTGTAGTCGTCGGGAATGCTGAAGATGGAGTCATGGAACTCGTCGTAGCGGAACTCCTGGAAGGTCACAGTGGCTGTGATGGTGGGGAACACCGGGATGTCTGCAGGGCATGGACAGGCCACGGTGAGGGGCAAGGAAAAGCCAGAATGGCACCAACCCCAGCCCTGCACGTGTCCCACGCCAGCTTAGGGCAAGCTGGGCTAGTGGAAGGTGTCCCTGGGCCATGGGAATGGGAGAACAAGCTGGGATTTCCCAACCCAAACTGCTCTGGAGTGCTGTGCAAATCTGGCAGAGGTAGAGCCAGGACTGGCAGGATCACACAGCTCTCTGCAATTCCAGAAATCCTGTATCCATTAGAAAAGGGGCTTCTGGGATCATCCATCCCATTAATAAGTTAATTTTAGACAAATTTTTTCCATCTACTACAACTGCAATAGTTTTATATTTTTCACTTTAAAAAATCTATGACCAGAAACCCTTTAAGAAAAGGAAACACAGGAATGTTACAAAATGCTCCACACCCGGGATCCTCCCTAATGCCACATCCCACTGCCCCTGGAGCAAGGCCCCAGCACTTCTGTGCTCCTGAACTCTCCAGCAACACATTCCTAGGTGAGAGTTCTTCCCCAAAACTCCAAAAGACACCTTCAGAACATATTGCAAGAATAAATGCACATGTTTACATCTGGATTGGATATTTAGGAAAATTTCTCTTGGAAAGGGTTTTCCAGCCCTGGAGGAATCCCAAAGCCCTGTGGATGTGGCACTTGGGGACAGTGGTGGCCTTGGCAGTGCTGGGATGGTTGGACTCAGTCTTTAGAGGGCTTTTCCAACCTAAAATTCTGGATATGTAAAGCCCCAGGAGTTGTTGTGCTCTTACCTAATTTGACAGGAAAGCCTGGTGGAAGCTTCATTTGAACAAATTCTCTAAGTTTGTTAAAGTGCTTGAAGGGTGCAATGACTTCTAAGACATTCAACAACCTGCAAAGGAGAGCAGAGCCTGTGACAGATCCTCCTGCCACAGCCTGTCCCTCTGGAACAGCAAAACATCATCCAAAGGGCCCAGGGACAGAGAGGGTGACAATGACATCACCCCCATTCTCCATCCCAGGGCTTCAGGGTCACCCCACATCCATCTCCTGGTGATGCAGAATTAAAACAAACCAAGCCCAGGACAGCAATTCCTTGTCCTCATTTTCCACAGGAGATGAGGGATGAGGTACCACCCCCCTTCTCCATGGAAATGTGGAATTCACCTGGCTTTGCACTGCTTTAGGGAACACAATTTTGTGCTAAAACTTTTTATGGGGAAAACCATCTCAGAATTCTTTGGCATCAGGCACCAGTTACTGATAACCCTGCCCAAAACTCTGCTCTTATCAAGCCAGGTTAGGGTTTGGCTCCTCCCCCCAGCCCCAGCAGCTCCCAGCTTCCCAATTTTAGGGGAAAAACCTTCCCAGTTTAAGGGATTCCTTGCTCAACAGCCTGACTGCACTGCCAGCTCCCACTCTGGGATCTGGAAGGTTCTGCACTTCATGAACAATTAAAACATTCCCAACAGGAATGGCTCCCATGGCAGGAGCCTTGACTCACGATTCGATTCCTAAGGGGAATTCCTGGCTCATTGCTATCGTGGCTTTGAAGGTTTTCTTGCTCTCCTTGCAGACCAGCTCCCTGCCCAGGTGAGGAGCTCTGTGAGGGAGAGGGAGAGGTAAAGTCAGTGTTTTCCAGGGAAACCCCAGGTTAAGAGGAAGGAAAACAGACTTGGGTTGGAAAACATCAGGGAAGAATCTCTACTTGCAATGGATTTTATTGTAAAGCTGTGCAGAATAAAACTTTGAGTTCTGCTAAACCAGGAGACAAGACAAGAACAGGAAAACTACTCCAATAAAATAATTCCTCATAAACATAGTGCTAATAAACCCTACAGAAGTGTTTATTAACCACTACCCAGAAATGCAGGGGATGGAACAAGGATGGGCTTTAAGGTCCCTTCCAACCCAAAGCATTCCAGGATTCCCTGTCTGTAACTGCAGCACTGACACTGCTCCCACACACAGGGATCACATCCCAGCCCTCTGGAGAACAAACACTGAGACACCAAACCCAGCATTCCTCCCTCCCCACAAAAACAAGCAGCACCCACCAACTGGAGAACTCAAACCCCCCCCAGACCCTTCCAGCCCCATCCCAGGATCCAGAGGTGCCCAAGCCCCATCCCAGG
>VWZS01001847.1:5500-18152 GCA_013397075.1 Rhabdornis inornatus | reverse complement strand
CCAGCCCCACCCCAGGGATCCAGAGGTGTCCAGCCCCACCCCAGGGATCCAGAGGTGTCCAGCCCCACCCCAGGGATCCAGAGGTGTCCAGCCCCACCCCAGGGATCCAGAGGTGCCCAGCCCCACCCCAGGGATCCAGAGGTGCCCAGCCCCACCCCAGGGATCCAGAGGTGTCCCTGGGATCCCTGCAGCCCCAGCAGCACTCACTTGCCACTCTCTGCAGAGATGTACTCCTCCCAGGAGATGGTGTTGGGGGACGGCGGCGTCAGCGACTGCCGGCGCACGGGCTGTGGGACAAGCACAGCTCAGCTCAGAGCTGCTGTCCCCTCCCTCGTCCTGACATTCCCACCTGGAGCTGCCCCTCAGCTCCAACAACAGCCCCAGAGCCTGCCCTGCTTACCCCAGCTCCTGCTCTCAGCCCCCACGGAAGGGTTTGGCCTCCAAGGGCACTTTCTATAGGATGGGGCTGTGCTGCTCCATCATAATGAGTTAATTCAGGGCTCTGAGTGCCAAGGCAGCAGCTCCAGCTCACACAGAAATAAATTAATCACTTTAAAAGCTCTGTGTGTGCTCCCAGCTGAAGCCTGGCTCGTTCTGAAGAGCTCTTGATTTCCTGGTGCTAATCACAGGCTTCCTCCCATTTTAATGAAGCTTAAAGGAACACGATTGCCTTTCTGGCTTCCCTTTCAATCCCAACAATCAGCGTTGGGTCTAAAAGAATCCAAAGTGATTTGCCACAGCCAAACCCCTCATCTCTTCTAAGAGACAAATTAAAGCTGAATACCCAATATAACCACAGAAATCCCTCCCTGTGTGCACTAATCAGGGTAATTCATTAATGCATCATCACAATTACACTTGTGGGTCATGTTTATGATTTTTAAATTACGCCAGTCAAAAGAAAATAAAAACATTATCTATGTATTTTGCACCATGAGTGGTGTGCAAAGATTATTTCTCCCACATCCTGGGCAGAGTTTATCCATTGTACCTCAAAATTCTGCTCCATGAGGTTGCCCCCTTTGCTCAGGCTCTCCATGATCGCTTTATTCCGAAGGATGTCCTCCTCACTGAGATGTTCCCTTCTTTTCCTGGATTCCAACACAAGTCCATTCACCAAGTAGAAATCTGCCAGGAAGTTTCCTACTCTTTCCTGCACAAAAGGAATCAGGACATTAATGAGTCACAGAAGATAAAATCAAAACATTTGGATTCTTATGGATCAAAGAACGGCAGTAAGGGGAACTTTGAGATTGAGCTGGAATTCCCTCAGTGGGCAATCCCAAAAATCCAGCAGGAACAGGTACTTCTTATGAAGGGAAGCTTTAAGACACAGATTATTGAAGGATTGGAATAAAATCCCTTTCCAGAGCACTCCCACTGCTGCCTCTCTCCAGCAGGAGTGCACAGAATCCTTCCTGCACTCCCTGCAATCGACCTGCAGAGATCAGAGCCTCTGGAATAAAATCATTCCCAGGCCAATCTGTTCTCCCCCTGCCCAACAGCTGCAGAATCTTTTTTCCTGGTTTTTCCTGCTGAAGGCAGTCCAGCAGAGAGATTCCACATAGAATGAACTTGTGATAATTGGGGATACAGGCAGAGGGGATTTTTCCTCTGTCCTCAACAGTTTATCCTTTCAGAATCCTGGATTGGTTTGGGTTGGAAGGGACCTCAAAGCCATTCCAAGTCCCTGCCATGTCAGGGACACCTTCCACTGCCCCAGGCTGCTCCAAGTCCTGTCCAGCCTGGCCTTGGGCACTTCCAGGGATGGGGCAGCCACAGCTTCTCCAGGAAATCTGCTCCAATGCTTCTCCCAGTGTTTTTCCCTCCTCCCTCCTGCCCAGCACCAGGCTCTGAGTTCCTCCCACTCACAGTTTTGTCCTCCCTGAAAAGCCACCCAGTCTGGGCCCGTGTGAACGTGATGGATTTGGTGGATAAGGTGGCAGAGTAAATGTCACTGCTCATCAAAATGTCAACCTCCTCTTCTGTCTCCATCTCAGATTCCTGGAAGAAAAATTCCAAAATTCTCAGCACAACTTACAGACAAGAATTGCTTCTCCTAAAGATACACCAATAAATACAAATCCATCAGCCTTGTCCTTTGGATCTTTTCCCAGAAGCAGCATTTCCTGAATTTTCAAGCAGTTTTATAAAACCTCTGGCCAAATGGTTTCCAAATAGTTTAATCTTGAATATTAATGTGAATAAAGCATCCCAATGAGATTTATGCAGCAGCTGAGCAGCCACACCCTTTCCACAGGCAATAATCCATCTGCTTAAGTGATGGGGGATAAAGCTGTAATTAAAATTAACTAATTACAGGGGGTCCAGTGAGTCAGACCCTCACATTGTTATCAGCTGAACTGGCCTTGGAGTGACTAAAAGGATGCAAAGCAGTGGGACCAGCTCTGGAAACCCACCTGAGGACACCTAAGATAAGCCCAGTGAAAAGATTCAAAGCAGCACATCAGAATTTAAACCACATCTTTCCAATCTATTCCCATTCCAGCTTTTCCTCAACCACAAATCTGGATTCAAAGCTGCTTTTCCTCACAAAATTCCACATCACCTTCATGGCTCAAGTTGGAACAACTAAAGAAAAAAATTCTTTGGTTTGCAATTTTTTGGGTGTTTCTGAGGCAAATTTTGTTTGATACATTCCCAAAAAAAAAAGGCTGGGATGTGTCCCACCCCCTTCCCAGAGCTTTACCTCGTGGTGTATTCGCTGGTAAACTTTTTGCTCATTGTCTAAAACTACAAAAGATTCGGAGGGTGCGGCGTCACCGTTAAAAATGAAGCTTAAATCCCCTCGTTGGCACTTCATGTCAGTAAAGTCTATCAGAGTTGTGTCCAGCCTGTGAAAACAACCCCAGATTTCACAAAAATGACCCATAAACGCAGGAGGAAATTCAGCTTTCAAGCAGGAAAGTGAATTTTCTTAATGGCAAATAAACACATAAAGGGCTGAGTTCTCACAGGATTTCAGAAGTGAAGCCTGGATGCAGAAATCAGCAAAAAATTGCTATAAAGTTTTCTTCAGAAAATTGTATTTAATACTGGCAGCAGGAGGAGGGGAGGGGGAGAGAATTTATTCAGTGCTACACTGAGAAACAGCAGGGTCCTCCACAGGCCCTGACTTGAGTACCAACACTGGGACAGGACCCAAAATCTGAAGGGGACTCAGATCAAAACTCATTTTTTAAAACTTATTTTTATTGCTGTTTCTATTTTTCTCCCTCACCAACACCAAAGAAATGCTCCTGCAGACCTGAATAGCTGAAAAAAGATGGAGCCAAGCCCATGGGTCTCTGTAGCAATTCATATCCTATTGCCAGAGCATTTATTTCTCTCAAAAAGGAGGTTAAAGAACCTGAACTGGGTGACTCCAAGTGGTGAGGGATTAAAACTCCTCACAGATCTGCCTCTGATCCCAAGAAAAAAAAACCTGTATTTATCTATTTCCCCTCAGTTCAGGCCTCACACAGGCAGAGCATTCAGAAATGAGAAGAAAAGCAACAGCCCCAGCCTCAAATCTCACCTAAAAATTCACTTTACACACCCAAGCTACCCCTTTAATAGAACAAAAATTTCTACAGATTCACTCTCCAGGATCATATTCTTGCCTCTTTAAGTTTTGGCCCCTAAAGAAAATGCCAGAAAATACATTTGATTCCAAACTAAGTCAGTTGAAGATCTGAGCTTGGAGAAGATTCCTGAAACCCCCTACTGACTTTGTGAATTTGTCACATTAAACACCTTAAAGAGAGAAAATACATCACTTTTTTTTTTTAAACTACAGACTGGAGCAGCAACATTGCTGAAAAATACTGGAATTTATTTGCAATTGTGTTATAAATACCCAAACCCTGTTTTTCACTGGCACATCTGCTAGATAAAGCCTTATCCAGCTGCTCTTGCTCTATATTTAAGTTATATTCAGCTCAAAAGAGAGACTCAGAGAGCCTGAAATTCCAAGTCATGGATGAGTCCAGGCCCACAGGGATTCAGCTTTTTTCTGGCACAGAAATATCTGGGTTCAAAAGCAGCACTCACCTGATATTTATACCTTGTTTGTGTATTTTACATGCATCAGAAGGCAGAATTCGGGAAAGTAAAGGCACTAAAGGAGGGAGAGAAAAGGCAATCAGGGCACTGAGATCCCTCTGCAAAGTATTCCCATTAAAATCATTTCATCAGTTTGATTCTGGATGTGTTTTAATGCAAATACAGCATATTTCATCATCATATCAATCAAACATAACCAACATCAGGGGTATTTCTATTTAATAAAATTGATTTTTTTGTAATTGTCACGGCACACCTTGCTTCCAATATCAGGCAGAATTTGTACTTCCATCACAGGTAAACCATTTATAAATCCTAGTAATTGTGGCTGTTCACAGTTTGAATTCTGGGATTTAACAGTTTATATAATGCACCGAGGGAAAGCCTGGCTCCAATTAAAGCAGAACAGCCACAAGCATAAAAATGGTCCAAAGTATTAATATTAATTACTAAGTTAATAAAATACATAAAATCATAGAATCCCAGACTGGTTTGGGTTGGGAGGGACATTAAGGATCATCCCTGACATGGGCAGGGACACTTTCCATGGCCCAGGTTCTTTAAGCAAAGAGCTAACTCCCCTTTTACTGAGTCACTGGATGAGAGAATTCAGCTCCAAAAGTGAACATGCAAAAATAAATCTGGAAAAAAAGTTGTGTGTCCTTTCCTGAGGACTCAGATCTGCAGCACAAAGCAGAGCAGGACAGGTGTGCTGCAGGATGATTGCATTATCTCCCTGGGGAAGGCACAAGGCAGCACTCACCCCAACTTTGAAAATCCCAGTGAAGCTCTAGATAGAAGTCACCTAGCTGAGAAGAAAAGAAGAATGTGTTAACAAGCTTTTCAGGCTAAATAAGTGTAAAATTCTCTCAAAGACAGGCAGAAGTTGGGTTTGGCAAACAAAGAAAACTTTCTCTAATGTTGTACTTGAATTTAAACATCACTGAAGCTTTAGCTGCAGCAGAATCAATAATGAGAAAATGATGTAACTCATCTGAACTCAGTTTTAATAATTTTTAATACTAATTCAACTATCAAGCCCTGGATTGCAAAAGATTTATTGTGAACATGTGTTTAAAAAACACCTATGGAGCTCTCTGCTTGCTTTGATTGATCCCATCCAATCCCAGGGAATTAGAATTAATTATACAATAATTGATGAGTCAAGTTTCAGGCAGGACTGTTGCAAACACCAGTTTCCAGTGGCCTTGTGGAAATGTGCTGAAGTCATGAGCTCCTGTGCCTCCAGAGCACGTGTGAGCCACAGCCAACCCCACCACGAGGATGCCCAGGGACCCCAACACAGCCCAGCTTGCACAGGGACAATTTCATTAATTTCTGATAAATAAATGGGTTTCTACAAATTGCTGTCCCCAAACCGAGCACTGTGCCCAAGGGGGATTTGGCTGCTGGATGCTGATGGAGAATGAAACCAAAAATCTCCTCCATCACTGGGCAAGAGTCATTTGGGGACTGAACAGAGCAGGAAATTATTCATTGATACAAGATTTAACAAAGCCTTAAAAATCGAATTAAATAGAAGAATCTTTAACTCTGAGATTGCAAAGATGATGAGCAGGTCTGTCTCACCCAAACCTTTTATTTGAATTTCTACAAGTTGAAAGGAAGTGTTCTCTTAAAATAAACAGAATCCTGTGGCCCCTTAAAACAGAGCCAAGATTGCTTTTAAGAGCAAAAGATTGGCAAAAAGATGGAAAAAACTTCCTGGCAGTTTTCCAGAGTGTCCTAACTCAGAGCACAAGCCACTGCTTTCACTGGTTTTGTCAGCACAACTCACCTCTTTCAGGGCTTTTAATAACCGAGGTCGTTTCTCTTCAACACTTTCCCTGGATTGCTGCTTGAGCTTCCTCAGGAGTGCTGAAACTACACAGGAATTAACCCATGAACTCTGCTGGTTTGGTAATTATAGTTAAGTGTCTTATTTGAGGCCTTAAACTCAGCAATGCAATGGAACATTTCATCAGACCTGAGAAATTAATCCCAGTTACAGGAAGTGCACATTAACCTGCTCAGATCAGCCCAGAAAGAAAAGCCTCAATAATTGTTTGTAAAATTAACTGTATCATCATGCCAAGAGGGTTTTTACACAGGTATTAGTAAATATGTGGATACAAATATACTGAATATCTGTAACATCTACTCCACTGAGAAAACCAGTAGTGAGGAGCTGCCATGAGAATGTTGTTGGTAGATTATTAACTGGTGCATTAATATATTAATAAGACCTTTATATATGTAATATATAGTGAGTTTTCTGCTACAGGAATGTACCACAACACATGATAACACCATTAACACCCACCAGTGAGTAGCAGCAGAAAAATTTCCTTTTGCTATTCCATGTCTGAGGTGAATAAATAATATTTGAATAATATATAAATTACGTTTTCCCACTGGCCTGTTGAGATGCAGCCCAAAAGCCACATCCCACTGATACATAAACAAACCTGGGAGCACAAGGAGATGATCCCACCCAGCTGAGATCCATGGGGACTGTCACTCCCATTCCAAACCCAGGATGTGCTGGTGCAGAGCTTTCCCAATCCCCTCAGCGTGAGCAGAGTTAACAGTTTGCTTATGTAACCCAGTGCAATTTCTTATCAAGGAAATGGATGTGCCTGATCATGTCCAGACAGAAAATGTTCAGCTGATTAAGAGAAACCCTTCAGAGAGCTGAGAGAGGGCTGTGGGAAAATAACCCAGCTTCAAAGCTCTGCCTTCCTGCTGTGAATGAGCCCCAGTTTGGGGCTAATTAGCAAATTAGGATGAATGAATGAATGAATGAAGAGGTGCTTACTCATCTGTCTGTCTCCATAGCTGATGGCTTCGGCCAGAGGGCTCCATCCCTGAGCATTTTTCACCTTTACTGGAGCATTATGGGCTAAAAGCAGGTGGGCACATTCTGGGACAAAAGATCCACAGTTATTTACAGGAAAGGATGCAGCAGGAGCAGTCAGAATAAAATTCTATCAAAGCAATTTGTATCAGAGATATTACACAGATTATCAAAACACAGATCTGGGTCTGACTCACTCTAACAAACAAAGCCATTTATTCAAGTACTTCCAGCACTTCCCTGTTCAATATTACCACTAAAATTAATTGGTGGTATAATATATATAATAATTATGTAACACTGAAGATTTGTCCCTCCTGCTACGTGGATTTTGCTTTTTATAATGTTTCTGCATGTCAGATACACACACCACCATGGAACCAGGGTATTTATATTTAATGTATGACATCAGCTCTTTCTGCTGCACACACAAACCAGAGACAGCTCAGGGCCTTCATCCCTCTCCAAGGAGTGAATGGATCATGGGGACACAGATTTGGGTAAATCCCATCAGGTGTAGGGGAGGCAGAGGAGGCTGAGGCACCAACACATGCCTGTGTGCCAGAACATCCTGGGGAATGTGGGATTTAAAGAGGGCAAACAGGCACCTCTGTTGCAGGAAAGCCTCAGAGCAGATGTGGAACAACAGCTGCATTCCCCATGCACAGGTGGACACGAAGGAGACAAGGAAGGTTTCAGTGTTGCCATGTGCTCCCTGGAAATGATTCTTCAGTTTCCAAACCTCAGCACGTGTCACTAAAGCCACCCTGAGCCATCTGGAGGTGATGGAGCAGGGCTCAGCTGTCTCACCACCAAGACAGGCACTTCCTGGGTTATTTTCCTACCACAGGTGCCACAGGAAACTGCACTGGCCATTCCAGATGCAGCAGCTGTGAGTCAGTGGCAGGCTGAGTGGCTGGGGAGGAAGAGATTTTTCCCTGCTGAATAAACTGTCTCCTGTGGGGACAAACAAAGGCCCTGACTAACCCAGCCAAGGGATTGCTATGGTTCCTTAAACAGTGCCCAGGACAAGAACATCACTCTGCAGGGAGCAGGCAAATCAGCCTGCAATCACCAGCCAGATTCCATCTCCAGTTCAATAAACAGGCTGGGAGAGCTGGGAATGTTCACCTGGAGAAAAGAAGGATCCAGGGAGAGCTCAGAGTCCCTTCCAGGGCCTAAAGGGGATCCAGGAGAGCTGGAGAGGGACTGGGGACAAGAAGGGACAGGAAAGGGGAGATGGCTTCCCACTCTCAGAGGGTTAGGTGGGATATTGGGAATAAAGCTGAGATTTCTTTTCCCACTCTTCTCCAAATCCATCTTCTTCCCAGAAAATCTCACTAGCTTGAAACACAAAATCACATCCAGGAAAATGGAAAAAAAACCCCTTTTTTCCTCTTGCCCCCAAATCTTCAGGATCACTGAAGAGGTAACAAAACAAATGGTTCTACCCACCTTTATGTCCCAACATCACAGCAAGATGTAAAGGAGTGTTTCCTAAAAGAAACCATAAAAATAAAAGATATTAGATTGAAGCCACCAGAATCCCTTCCTTAGGAAGCTCCAGCTCCTGCTCTAACCCAGGAACACACCAACACCCACCAGCAGTGACATTTTTTCTAAGCAACCATGTGGACTGTAATTGTCAAAATAAATATACTGAGACACATTTCATGGGCCAAGAGAGGGTTTTTAATGGTATCTTGAAACTCACTCCAAGCAAGGAGCTCCAGAGGTGTCTTTGAGAAAGACACAACCCAAACCCCTCAGCTCCCCAAGGCCTGAAGGGTCTGATCCCTTCCCAGCCTGACATATCTGGGTTAAAAGCTACTCAGAGACATGATACTGATTAAAAATTTAACAGCCTGTTTTATTAATTTTTCAAAGACTGAGTACTCATTTTTTACAACTACAGTACTGGGCATATTGAGAAGGAACAGCACCTTCACTACAAAGCTGCCTTTTGGTTGTTTCCAAAGGAAGCTTTGGAGATTCTCAATAACCTGTCCCCACATTTTCCTGTCTATGCTCGTTACAAGGGTGGTATTTGTGTTCTTAAATATTCACTGTGAGGCACCCAGAGCTGTTTTTCCTGGATTAATGTTGCTACCAGGCTCATGACACACTTTATTTAGAGAGCTTAAGGATGCAAAGTTCTTCCTTTTAACTGTATTTTGCACATTTAAACACTTTCTTAGAGCAGTCAAGACAAAAAAAAACCTGCTGGATTACAAATTTCCTGTGCAATTCTAACACACACACTTGGTTGAGAGTTATTTTCTAACTCCCATTTTGTCAGCATCAAGAACCTGCTTTGTGCAGAGGATGTGCTGCACATCTGGGAGAGGCTGCCACACGAATTCCACCACCCTGCAGCATCAGGGAATTCTGGCTGGAGATGGGAACTCTGCCCTGCTTGTCCAGGGCTGTTCAGTGTGTCCTGTATTTCATCCTTGCAGGACACTGGCAGCATCCCAGGCAGCCACAGCCCAGCACATTCTAACCCAGCTAAACTCCAGCTGCTATTAATAGCTGCTCCAACATCTGGGAGCCAGCACAGCACTGGGAATCCTGGATGCTCTGGTAGGGGATGGAAATAACCTTCCTGAGGAACATGTTTGAGAGGGAGCCACACTGTGTGCTCAGCAAATGCAAATTGTGTGACCCAAGGGGAAACATTTTCATAAAATCATGGAATCACAAGATTGGTGAGGGTGGAAAAGCCCTTCAGGACCACTGAGTTCAAGCTGTGCCCAATTCCCACCTTGTCACCAGCACTCAGTGCCACATCCATCCCTTCCTTGGACACCTCCAGGGATGGGGACTCCAAAATTCCCAGTCCCTGACCACCCTCTCCAGGGGGAAATTCCTGCTATGTCCAAGCTGAGCCTTCCCTGACACAACTTGGGGCCATTCCCTCTTGTCCTGTCCCTGTTCCCTGACTCTCCCCAGCTGTCCCCTCCTGTCAGGGAGTTGTGCAGAGCCAGAAGGTCCTCCCTGAGCCTCCTTTTCTCCAGGCTGAGCCCCTTCCCAGCTCCCTCAGGGATTCTCCAGACACTTTCCAGCACCCTCAGCTTCTCCTGGTGCTCCAGCCCCTTCCCAGCTCCCTCAGGGATTCTCCAGACCCTTCCCAGCTCCCTCAGGGATTCTCCAGACCCTCCCCAGCTCCCTCAGCCTCTCCTGGTGCTCCAGCCCCTTTCCCAGCCCTGTTCCCTGTCCTGGACAAGCTCCAGCCCCTCCATGTCTTTGTTGGAGTGAGGCCCTCAAAACTGAGCCCAGGATTTGAGGTGAGGATTCATCAGTGCCCAGCACAGCTCCAGCCTCTTTTCCCAAGAAATCAGTGCTCCAGCAGCTCCTGGAATCCTGTCCATGCACATCCAGGTGGGCACAAAAGCACACCTCAAACACAGCACCTGCCCCCAGACATGTGAGGCCTTTCACCTCTGCTGAGGTACCTCACACCTACAGGGAGCCAGGGCTGCTTTCCAGCTGTTTTCCAGCTGTTTTCCAGCAAGAAGATTTGTCTGCTTCAGGATTTAAGCTCTTAAACGCATGTTATAATAAAACTGTAAGTCATCTACTAGGTGTAGCTACAGGCTTCTCCCAGGAAACTCATTGTTTGGGAATAATGACACCGGCCTTCCCCTGGGCAGTGATTTGGAGGTTAATTTAGGAAGCTGGGTAGGCACTCAATTAACACTCAATTGCTTTTAGCAGAACAGCAGGAGTCTCCCATTCCACAGGATTTGGCTTTCCTGCACTGAACCAACACTAAAACGGGCCTGGATTACTAACAATGAGTTCTCTCTCCCCTCTGTCCAATCCTTATCACATCCCAGGATTCCTCTGGCTTATTTCTGAGCAAATCATCAGCTGGAGTGTCCCCCAAATAATTCCCAGTTCCAGTGTGTGTAAACAAGTGACAGATGGAATCAGGAAGGAAGAAAACAATAACAGGGAAATGTTACTCAGACCTTTGGAATGTCAAGCCATCAAGAGGTTTGTTGTGGGGTTTTTTCGAACAGTTCAAGTAAAAACTTGGGAGGGAGATGATGAGTCAGAGACCCCCAAAGTGTCCCAACTCTAAATCAGAGCTGGGAAAGCAGGGAGATATTAATTAGAGATTTATATATGGATAAAAAAAGGATGGAATCAGTGTATGTGATACACACTGAGAGTGACAGCACAGCAAAGAGGGATCAGGAAGTGCCTTCAAGGAAAGATTTGGAGCGGCTGCTGCTTCTGAGTTGCTTGAAGGGGAACTGGAGGAGAAACAGGGAGAAGCAGCAGCAGGAATAGAGCAAGCAGGAAAAATCCTCCCCAAGTCTACAGCTTTCATTCTAGCAGGATTTGCTGGAATGAAGGCAGCAGGATAAACAGATCTGGAGCTGGATTTGGAACTCTGCCCTTAGGAAAGCGCTGTGCCAGCTGTAGGGAACACTCCTGCCCATCCTGGCTGGGAGCTGAGCCCTGTGTTACTCTGCATCCCTCAGCTGCCTACCACACACACAGCTGGAATTCCCAATTCCATCATTCCTGCCACCGTGCCAGGCCCAGAGATCCTTCACCTTCGTGCTCCTTTTGAATTTACAGACCACACTTAAGCACAGCCAATCTCCTTATCAGAAACACAGCACGATCCTCCCCTTTATCACAACTTCTCAGACACCACACACGTGGAACTTGCAATTCTCCAGCAGAAATAGATCCTGCTACTCACAAAATGGTTATTAAAAACAGAGATTAAAACTAACCATGAAGGTCAAGCTGATCCCCCAGGGTGATTTATTTGTTAACAGTATAAAGTATTCCCTAAATTAAAATGTTTTGAAATGTCCTGGCAAGACATTCAATATTTACAAATTTCAGAGCAGCACAAGGATCAGATTCCACCTCTGCCATTGACACTGCTGTGGACAGAGCATTTGCAGAAGAGCAGCTGAGAACAACTCTCTCAAAATCCAGAGCCTCAGCATTTAAAAAGAAAGGAGGAAAAAAGGACTGGTTTTTGTAGCCTGGGGAAATATCAAAAACTGCTCTGCCAACAGCCAAAGGAACCGCTCGGCATTCCCCAAAGCAGGTGACAGCTCAGACATCCTAAAAAATAACAAATCTTTTAAATGCACTGGGGTCTTGGACACAGAGCAACACCCAGTCAGAGGCAGCTCTGCCAGCACAGTGCTGTACTGGAGCTGACAATACTCATCCATATTGCAAAAATCATGGAATTACAGAATAGTTTGGGTTGGAAGGGCCTTAAAGCCCACCCAGTGCCAGCCCTGCCATGGCAGGGACACCTCCCACTGTCCCAGGCTGCTCCAAGCCCCAACGTCCAACCTGGCCTTGGGCACTTCCAGGGATCCAGGGGCAGCCACAGCTGCTCTGGGCACGCTGTGCCAGGGCCTTTCACCCTCCCAGGGAACAATTCCTGTCCAATATCCCATCCCCCCCTGCCTTCTGTCAGTGGAAGCCATCCCCCTTGTCCTGTCACCCCACCCCTTATCCACCGTCCTCCTCAGAGGGGATTCACACACCCTTACGAAACTCCCTGGTAGAACTCCCAAAGAATTTCCTATTTCCCGGTTCACCATCCGCATCTCCCGCCGCACCGGGCCCCGGATCCGCCGGTGTGTCCCGCTCACCGTGACTGTCCTTCTGGGCGATGCCCTGGGTGCGGATGAGCGCCGAGAGCCGCCGCACGTCCCCCTTGAACACGCACTCGTGCACGGG
>VWZS01001845.1:0-13628 GCA_013397075.1 Rhabdornis inornatus | reverse complement strand
AAAAAAAAAAAAAAACCAACCAAAAAACATCTGGAGCCCGCTGCAGATCCCCGGGGAGGGAAATCACATCCTCAGCACCACTTTGGGCAGTTCCTGCTCCTCTGCCCTGCGCGCCTGTGGCTCCAGGAGGAGGAGGAGGAGGAGGAGGAGGGACAGCGGAGGATTTGGGGANGACCTGCCTGTTCAATCCTGGGATAATCCCGGGATTATATCCCGATATAAACACAGGTCCAGCTGCAAACCAACCCAGGAGAAATTCCTGGGTTTCAGTCGAGCCGGACTGGGGGAGGGCACGCCGTGAATCCCGGAATGTTCAGCCTGGAACAGCTCGGTTGTTCTTCCTCGGGTTGTTTTTCCCACCACATTCCCACTTTCTGATGTGACTCAAACTTTTCTCCGGGAAGGCAGAGCTTCAAAGGGAACCGGAGCATGTTCTGCATATTCTGCCTGGAAAATGTTTAACTGAAACATTGCAGCACTTGTGAAATGAATGGTGGCGTTTAGAAGCTGTCAAAACAACAACAACAAAAACGCTTCAGTCGTGAGTTGCCTCTTTTATTCTTTTTTTTTGTCAATTTTTTCCCCCCTGGGAAAAAAAAATATATTCCCTGACTTCGACAGGAATTTGTAAATTGTCTTAATTTGGAATGGAGCCATGGAACTGTGCATATTTAAGGTCGTTTCCAAGCCAAGACATTCTCTGATTTGATATCCCCCGCATCAACCCAAGCTTTATTTTCTTTGCAAATGCAGAAAATCCTCACCGAGCCCTGGATGTACAAAGGGAGAGGAAGGAAAAAAATAAAAATAAAAAATAAAAATTAAAAAAAAAAAAAAACCAACCAAAAAACATCTGGAGCCCGCTGCAGATCCCCGGGGAGGGAAATCACGTCCTCAGCACCACTTTGGGCAGTTCCTGCTCCTCTGCCCTGCGCGCCTGTGGCTCCAGGAGGAGGAGGAGGAGGAGGAGGAGGGACAGCGGAGGATTTGGGGACCCTGTTGTCGTTGTCGCTGTCGCTTTGGGTGCCCGCGGTGTCCCTGGGTCCCCTCCGCGCACAGCCTGGCACAAACAACGCTGCCTCTGGCCATGTCATGCCTTAAAATAGCTCTTCCTCCATCAGCCTGTCTCCAGCGGCGGCGGCAGCAGCGAGACATGGCCGACTGGAGCTGATCCCGCTCCGATCCTGCCCCGGCTCCCGGCCCTCGCCAAGGTACGCTCGGGGGTGGCCCAACCCTTCCCCGCGTGTCCCGGGGTGTCCCTGAGCCGCGGAGCCTCGGCACGGCTCCTTCCTGCATGCCCTGGGATCGTTCCTGCATGCCCTGGGATCGTTCCTGCATGCCCTGGGATCGTTCCTGCATCCTGCACCTCTCCCTGCATCCCATGGGATCATCCCTGCATGCCATGGGATCCTCACTGCATCCCGCACCTCTCCCCGCATCCCTCAGGACCCTCCCGCATCCCACGGGACCCTCCCGCATCCCACGGGACCCTCCCCGCATCCCTCAGGACCCTCCCGCATCCCACGGGACCCTCCCCGCATCCCTCTCCTCCCTCCCGGCAGGGCCCCGAGCCCCAGAGCCGCTCCCCGGAGGGGTCCAGCCCAGCCCGGGAGGTGCCAGGAGCGCTCCGGGGCCGCTCCCAGCTCTGAGCTGAGCCCCTGAGCCCCCGGACCCGCCTGGCAGCGGCTGCAGCCCGGCCTGGGTGGGGATTGTTGTTTTCCCATCCAGCTGTGGCGATAAGAGGAGCTGGATGGGGATTGTTGTTTTCCCATCCAGCTGTGGCGATAAGAAAGGCTGGGTGGGGATTGTTGTTTTCCCATCCAGCTGTGGGGATAAGAGGAGCTGGGTGGGGATTGTTGTTTTCCCATCCAGCTGTGGCGATGAGAGGAGCTGGAATTTCGCTGTTCCAGCCCTCTCCATGATCCCGGCGCTGCCCGGGGCTGGGGACGCGTGGCTGCGCTGCAGCCAAGGTCACACAAGGTTTCAGAGCTGGGCTTTGCCAAGCCCGAATTCCCAGCCTGGAGGAGCCCAGGTTCCACCGGAGCAGGGAGGACGCGCCGGGCTGGGACCCTGCGCTGGGCTGAGCTGTGCTGGGGGCCAGGGGTGACACTCGGGCAGGGCTGGGGGCCAGCGGTGACACTCGGGCAGGGCTGGCAGCACCCCTGGGGTGCCAGGCAAGGGTCTGAGCTGCCCCTCCTGGCACACGGAAGGGGCAGGGGGACATCCCTGGGTGCCCCCTGGGCTCCCTCCGAGCTCCCCCCTGCCCTTGCCGTGTTTTCCTCGGCTCTGGAGGCTCTGGAGGCTCTGGAGGCTCGGGAATGTCACCGAGCAGGGACAGGCTGTGCCCAGCCGGGCCAGCCCAAGGTCGCTGCGCCTCGCCCGGCCCCGGCCTGGGAGGGGAGGGGACGCTCCAGGGCACCCGGGGCAGCAGCAGTGAGGCGAGAAGGAGAATTTCTCGTCCTGAGGGAGCACAAAAAGGCCTCTCTGAGCACATCTGGACACAGCTGGAACTGCCCGGGGGAGGGTCCTTGCAGATGTGTGACAGCAGCTGAATGATCCGCGGGTTTGGGAGCAGGAGGAGCTGCTGGGTAAAAGGAGCTTCCTCATGCCCTGCAGTTAACTCTTCCCACCCCAAAACAGCTCTGCAGTTAACTCTTCCCACTCCGGATCATCCCTGTAGTTAACTCTTCCCACTCCGGAGCAGCCCTGCGCGCCCGGGAGCAGCTGCAGGAGCGTGCCCATGGAGGGTTAACCCTGGCCCGCCCTCCCTGCACGGTTTGTGGCGCTCTGGAGGAGGCTGGGCTCTGGCCAGGCTGCCTGGTGCCATCTGGAACCCTCCACCTGTCTGGGGGCTTTTCCTCCCCAGCGCTGGTGCCGTGCCCAGACCTGGCCGCCTTCCCTCAGGTTGGCAGCGCCAGCCCCGAGCTGGCACCGTCCCCTGGCAGCGGAGGCACGGGAGGTGGTCCTGGGCAGGGCAACTCCTGCCAAGGTGGCCTCGGCCCAAAGCTGTGGGGCTCTGGAGGCTCTGGCTGCCTCCCCAGCCCTGGCAGCAGGAATTTCTGCCCAGCAGTTTTCCCTCTGGGAAGGGATGGAGGGAATGCTCAGCTCCTGACACCAGCAGGGTGAGACCTGGCTGCTCTGGGCCAGTGTTTCCACAGCAGGGATGGAACGACAGGTCCCAGATCCCAAAATCCCTGAGGCTGGAAAAGCCCTCCAGGGTCATTGAGGCCAAGCTGTGCCCAACGCCCGAGCACTGAGAGCCACCTCCAGTTGTTCCTTGGTGACTCCAAACCCCCCTGGGCAGTTCCAACCCCTGAGCACCCTTTCCATGGAGAAATTCCTGCTGGTGTCCACCCTGAGCCTGCCCTGAGGCCATTCCCTCACCTCCTGTCCCTGTTCCCTGGGATAAGATCTCAAATCCCCCCTGGCTGTCCCCTCCTGTCAGGGAGTTGTGCAGAGCCACAAGGTCCCTCCTGAGCTTCCTTTTCTCCAGGCTGAGCCCCTTCCCAGCTCCCTCAGCCTCTCCTGGGGCTCCAGCCCCTTCCCAGCTCCCTCAGCCTCTCCTGGGGCTCCAGCCTCTTCCCAGCTCCCTCAGCCTCTCCTGGGGCTCCAGCCTCTTCCCAGCTCCCTCAGCCTCTCCTGGGGCTCCAGCCTCTTCCCAGCCCCATTCCCTCCCCTGGACACCCCTCGCTGAGGATCCCTTTGTCCCGACAGCCTCTCCACTGCTTCCCGACAGGACCGTGGGTGGCAGCAGCAGCAGAAGTGACCCCCAGGCCCCCGCCCGGCCTCCCCGCCCCCACAGGCATGCCTTGTGGGTCTGGGCAGCTCCCATGGCTTTCCTGGCCAGGTTCTACAGGAACAGCAGCCGGTCCCCGAGCCGCGCCCCGCGGGACGAGCGCGGCACCCACCCCATCCTCAGCGTCTTCGAGCTGGAGCGGCTGCTGTACACCGGCAAAACCGCCTGCAACCACGCTGATGAGGTGTGGCCAGGCCTCTACCTGGGAGACCAGTAAGTGTCCAGTAAGACCAGTAAGGGACTGGGGGCGACTCTGGGGTGGGGAGATGAAAAAAGAACGGGAAACATTACTGAGCGCAAGAAAGCGCTGACCACTCCACCAGTAAAGAAACTGGCACACGTGAGAGCAGAGGGTTAAAATGTTCCTAAAAATCATGGGAACTGCACACAGTAGATTCAGGGGATAGGTCTGGGAAAGGGAACCAGGCCCTGGGAACGAATATTGAGCTTTGTTTTCTTTCTGGGTCATGTGAAGCTACACCTGCGTAATCATCATGTGATAAATGATATGATTGTTAAATGTAATGATTGTTTGGTAATTGAATATAATTATTGTTTAATCGTAATAAGAATCATAAGGAATGGTGTAATCATAATAAGAATCATGAGAAAGGATATTTGGGGGGGCTAATGAAAATTACAAGAATTCATGCTTGGACAAGATCAATGTATACAATAGAACAATATGGGTTTAATAATTAATATATAGTTATTAATGAAAAGGGTATAAAAACATGTTCATCTGGGATCCGTGTGGGAGTCAGGTTTGGGTCTGCACCCCTGATTCCCAGAGCTCCTCAATAAAGCACCTCACAGAATCATTCTGGGATGACGTGTTTCAACGCTAACACACAGACCTGAACTGCCAAAGATTTCTACTTGCACCTGACGTCTCGTGTTTTACCTGTAGAAGATTGTGAACTTTGGGTTGTTTTTCTTAAAAGAGGGGGAATCAGTAGCATTGTAGAATTTTATTGTGTAATAGTTTAAGGGAATATGGGTTTTGATTTTATGTTATGCTTTTGCTTCTTTGCTTTGTTTCCTATTAGTAGTACAGATTTGCCAATCAGCAAACTTAAAAATGCTTAAGTAACTTTAGTTAATGTATTAAGTTTAAATGTCATATGTCTGTCCAACACAACCCCAGAAAAACTATTTTTTCATTTGCTTAGCTATCCCTGTAGTTATATTTTAATGTCATTTGTCACTCTCTAAAGCTCCTTGGAAGGTGCTGTGCTCAGGTGGGGTCGGTTTCTTTCTCCAGGCAGCACTGACACAATGAGAGGACACAGGCTCAAGCTGCATCAAGGGAAATTTAGTTTGGATATTAGGAAGAGGTTTTTTACTGGAAGAGTGATAAAGTGCTGGAATTGTCTGCCCAGGGAGGTGGTGGAGTCACCATCCCTGGATGTGTTTAAAAAAGCCTGGATGTGGCACTGGGTGCTGTGGGTTAGCTGAGGGGTTAGGGCTGGGTTGGAGTCAAAAATCTTAAAGGGCTCTTCCAGCCCAGTGATTGTGAGATTCTGTGATTGTGTGATTCTGATTCAGTGATTGTGTGATTGTGTAATTGTGTGATTGTGTGATTGTGTGATTCTGTGATTGTGTGATTGTGTGATTCAGTGATTCTGATTCAGTGATTGTGTGATTGTGTGATTCAGTGATTCTGAGATTCTGTGATTCTAATTCTGCGATTCAGTGATTCAGTGATTTGGTGATTCTATGATTCTGTGGGGAGGGTGAGGCTGAGCAGGATGTGATGGGTGTGGAGCGTGGGGACAAAGGAGGGAGGAGGTGACAGGGCTGTGCAGGGAGGTCACAGGTGGGGTGTCCATAGAACCAGGGCCATCAGATCACCACAAACCCCAAAGATCTCAAAAAATCCACCAGGTCTTTACATCCAGCTCTCTCACCCAGAACCATTTGCCCAGGACAGCCTTTCCACGGTGCTGGGGACACTTCCGGCGGTCTGAGGTGTCCCCTCCGTGCTGTGCCCGTTGTCCCTGCAGAGACATCGCGTCCAACCGGCGGGAGCTGCTGCAGCTGCGCATCACCCACGTGCTGAACGCCTCGCACTGCCGCTGGCGCGGCGGCGCCGACATCTACGAGGGCACGGGCATCCGCTACCTGGGCATCGAGGCCCACGACTCGCCCTCCTTCGACATGAGCCCCTACTTCTACCCCGCCGCTGACTTCATCCACCAGGCCCTCAACGAAGGTCCCTGGGCAAGGGGGGGAGAGGAGGGGGAGGAGGGATGGGGGGAGCTGCTTTGGGGTGGTTGGTGTTGAGGATCTCGGGAAGCAAAGGGGTTTTGAGGTGGGGGTGGTGTCTTCTCATGGGGTCATCACCTGGATGGTGTCTCCTCCACAGCATCATCCCAATGGTGTCTCCTTATGGGATAACCCCAGTGGTGTCTCCTCCACAGGATCATCCCAATGGTGTCTCCTTATGAGGTCACCCCAAGGGTGTTTCCTCACGGGGTCACCTGGATGGTGTCTCCTCCACAGGATCACCTCAATGGTGTCTCCTTATGGGATAATCCCAATGCTGTCTCCTCCACAGGATCACCTCAGTGGTGTCTCCTTATGGGATAATCCCAATGCTGTCTCCTCCGCAGGATCACCTCAGTGGTGTCTTCTCATGGGATAACCCCAATGATGTCTCCTTATGGGATCACCTCGGTGGCGTTTCTTCATGACATCACCTTGATGGTGTCCCCTCATGGGATAACCCCAGTGGTGTCTCCTCCACAGGATCATCCCAGTGGTGTCCCCTGTATGGGATCACCTGGGATGGTGTCCCCTCCACCACTGGGATCACCCCAATGATGTCCCTTCATGGGACCACCCCAGTGCTTTTTCCTCACGGGATCATCTTGATGGTGTCCCCTCGTGGGATGACCCCAATGGTGTTCCCTCATGGGATGACCCCAGCGGTGTCCCCTGCATGCCATCAGCTCCTCCCCAGAGGGAACAGGCTGGAGGAGAGCACCATCCCCTCAGGTCACAGCCCCCACCTGTGTCCTGAGCTGCTTCTGGGCCTGTTCTGTCCATTTGGGGCTACCAGGACACACTGGCACCCTTTGTGACACCCCTCGGTGCCTCACACCCCTCATCCCCGCCAGGTGCTGCCCACCTGAGCCCCGGCTCCGGGTGCTCCAGGGCCGGGCTGGGTGGGTGCTCAGCACCTTTCCCATGGGGAATTTTGGGGCTGTGCTGACACGGCCGCTGTGTCCTGCCCCCCTTCACCCCGCAGGGAGGATCCTCGTGCACTGTGCCGTCGGGGTCAGCAGGTCGGCCACCTTGGTCCTCGCCTACCTCATGATCCGCCACCACATGCCCCTGGTGGAAGCCATAAAGACGGTCAAGGACCACCGCGGGATCATCCCCAACCGCGGCTTCCTGCGCCAGCTGGTGGCCCTGGACAACGCCCTGCGGCTCAAGAGGAGCTCCTGAGGGCACCGTGGGAGCCCTGCCCAGCTCTGGGGGTGCCCCGTGGTCCAGCCCAGGCCCTGGTCCTGCAGGGCCACCCAGGGAGGTCTGGCCATGGCTTCCATCCCAGCCCGCTCGCTCCAAGCTGCCTCCGGAGGGACCCGGCCCCACATCACCCATCACTCCATCCCTGCGGCCTCCAGGGAGCCTTCAAGGCTTTGTTGTCCCCCCCTGGCATTTGTGTCCCTCCCTGGCAGGACACTGCAGCGCTGTGTGTCCCCTGTCGTGTGTCCCGTGTGTTCCTGGTGATGTCAGGTCTGGTGTGTGGGCTCAGCTCCTGTCGTGCTGTTCGGGTGTTGTCCGTGCCTCGTGTCACCCTGTGAATAAAGGCAGTGCTAAGGAACAGCTTGGGGACATCTCGTGGGCTTGGGGACAGCTCAGGCTGGCACCTGTCACAGGGTTGGGGACAGAGCAGCACCTGAGTGCTGGGGGTCGAGATGGAGCCGAGTGCCCCCAAATTCTCAGTCCAGGGAACAAACCTGAGATCCTGCTCAATGTCTAAACCTGAGACCACGTTTAACACCCAAACATGAGCCCTGCTCAGTGCCCAAACCTGAACTGGGGACAGGCTGGGGATGGAGCTGGGATGAACCCGGGATAACCTTCGGGACAGGCTGCGGATGGAGCTGGGATTAACTGGGATAATTTCGGGACAGGCTGGGGATGGAGCTGGGATGAACCCGGGATAACCCTCGGGACAGGCTGGGGATGGAGCTGGGATGAACCAGGATAACCCTCAGGACAGGCTGGGGATGGAGCTGGGATGAACCAGGATAACCCTCGGGACAGGCTGGGGATGGAGCTGGGATGAACCAGGATAACCTTGGAACAGGCTGGGGATGGAGCTGGGATGAACCAGGATAACCTTGGAACAGGCTGCGGATGGAGCTGGGATGAACCTGGGATAACCCTCGGGACAGGCTGCGGATGGAGCTGGGATGAACCAGGATAACCTTGGAACAGGCTGGGGATGGAGCTGGGATGAACCCGGGATAATTTCGGGACAGGCTGGGGATGGAGCTGGGATTAACCTGGGATAACCCTCGGGACAGGCTGGGGATGGAGCTGGGATTAACTTGAGATAATTTCGGGACAGGCTGGGGATGGAGCTGGGATTAACCTGGGATAACCCTCGGGACAGGCTGGGGATGGAGCTGGGATTAACTGGGATAATTTCGGGACAGGCTGGGGATGGATGTGGGGATGTCCGGGCCCGGATCGGGAGGGAATCCCCCTTCCCGCGGGTGCTTTGGGACCTGGGCTGAGCTCCCGGCTGGAATTTCCGGGATTTCCCGGCATTTCTGGCTGATCCCCCACGTTCACACCCGCCCTCAGCCTCCATCTCACCTCCCACTGCAGACCTGCGCCGTCTGCCTGCAGGATTTTGGGCTGAAGGAGGAGCTGGGGGTGCTGCCGTGCCAGGACACCTTCCACAGAGAGTGACAGGGGCTGGCAGAGCGGGGCGGGAGCCGGGAATTCCCTGCAGGAATCGCCATTCCCGAATTATTCCTGCCCGCAGGTGCGGGAGCCGGGAATTCCCTGCAGGAATCGCCATTCCCGAATTATTCCTGCCCGCAGGAATTATTCCTGCCCCATGGAGCCGGGACAGGCTGGAATTCCCTGTGGGAAGCCCCAGGGTGCGGGTGGGGGATCCTGTCCCCCCTGGCCCCCTTTGTTCGCACAGAGTTATTTTTGTACCTGAGCCCCTCGGGATCCCCACGGGGCACAGGGATTTTGTACAGTTTTGTGTCAAAAAGTGATTAATTGGGTGGTTTTCAGCCCGTCTGAGCTGTGGGTGCTGCAGGGGTGGGTCAGGGGACCCCAGGGGGATGCTGAGCTCCCCCAGTGCCCGAGGAGGGGACACTGCTGGCCGTGACCCTTCAATGTGGTGACAAATTGCCCAAAATGGCATCAAACTGCTGCCTCCCCTCAGGGCCAGGACCCCCCAAACTGTGCCCAGACCGGGGTAGAACCCCCCGATCTCCCCGTTTTCCCTCATTTTTGACATGTCCGAGGGAAAATGATAGCAGCAGTGACATCACTGACTCCCCCAGCCCCAAGGCACCCCAAGAGCTGTCCCCACATCATCAGACCCCCCCATCTCCCCATTTTCCTCAATTTTTCACACATCCGTGAGAAGATGACGTCAGCAGCGACACCGCTGACCCCTCCAGAGCCGGTCACCCCTCAAAGCTGTGCCCACATCGGGGTGGCCCCCCTGACTTGCCCGTTCCCAGTGATTTTTGACTCGTCCGAGAGAACATGACATCAGCAGTGGCATCACACAGAGCCCAGGAGCTGCGCACCCCCTTCCTTTATTCGCTCATTTCCGCTGATTATCGACACGTGAAAGAGATAACACGGCAGTGACATCACAGGCCACCCCACAGCTCAAAAAGCGTCGTTATCAGTGACGTCACACACAGCTGAAGGCCCCGCCCGGCAGCTTCTATTTTAAACCCGTAAAAGGAAATGACGTCAGTGTGACGTCAGGACCCCCCGGCGGTCAGATGGGACTGTGCAATGTCGTAACGCAGGGCGCACACGTCACGCAGCCGCGTGCCGCTCCCATTCATCATCTCCATGAACCGGAAGGATCGCAGCAATCACCGCCGCGCCCGCACCTAGCGCCGCGCCACTGCTCCGCCAGTCATGGCGACAGCGCTGTCCCCACCCAGCCCTCCCCGCTCCTTGTTCTCCTCACTCTCTACCCTTCTCTCTGTCCCTTCCGTCCCCATTCTTGTTTTTCCGCCCCACACCGCCGCTCTGCCGCGCTCCGCGGTTGCTAATTAGCAATGCTAATTTATGCATACAAAACCGCGCCCCTTCGCCGTCGGCTTTACGGCAAGCAGGGGGGTTTTGCGACAGTTGGCGCGCGTGGAGCGGGTGGCGGCGGCGCCGCGGTGACGGGAGCGGGCGAGCTCGGGGGAGCTCGGGGGTCTCTGAGGGGTCTCTGAGGGGTCCCGGGGGTGCTCCCCGCTCCCCGCAGGGCGCTGCTGCCGCCACGATGTGTCTGTAAGGGGTTCCAGGGCGGGCAGGTCCCGCCGGGCTGTGTGAGGCCATGGAGCGGGGGCCGGGGCAGCCGCCGCCCGCCGCCCCCTCGGCCGAGCAGGCGCTGCTGCAGGCCCGGCTGGCGCTGGCCGAGCCCGGGGCTCTCCGGGAGCTGAACGCGCTGCTGCAGGCGGCGGATCCGCGCTGGCTGCTGGGCACGGCCAGCCCCGCGGCGCTGGGCGAGCTGGCCGCGGCTTTGGGCGACTTGGCGGCACCGCCGCGCCGGGAGCAGGACGGGGCCGAGCCCCCCGGGCAGGACACGGCGCTGGCCGCTGCGGCGGAGCGAGCAGAGCGCGTTGGAGCCGTGTTCCTGCTGCTCCTGCAGAAGCTGGAAGCTGCCAGGGACCAGCAATCGCCAGGGGCGAGCGGCCTGCGGCGGCTGCTGGCACACGCGTTCATATTCGCTGTCACACACAAGGAGCAGCGGCCCTGGACCACGGCGAGCAGCCGGGCCGTGGCTCAGGAGCTGCTGGAGCGGCTGGTCCAGGCTGCGGGCTGCGGGTCCGTGGAGGAATTCCTGCGGGGAAAGGAGGGGGATGAGGAAGGAAGATTCGGAGCGGTGATGGGGCTCTTGAAGAAGGAGTTAACCAAGTGAGTGGGAAGGGAGGGGTGGAAATACTGAGAAACGGAGCTGAGGCTCCAGAGATGATAAATATGAAACCAGGAGCTTCACAAATGCCCACCAGGAAGGTGTTGAGGGTGATTGTCACAAATGCCCAGCAGTGGAAGGTGTTGAGGCAGTGGAAGGTGTTTGGGGTGATTGTCACAAATGNTGAAGAAGGAGTTAACCAAGTGAGTGGGAAGGGAGGGGTGGAAATACTGAGAAACGGAGCTGAGGCTCCAGAGATGATAAATATGAAACCAGGAGCTTCACAAATGCCCACCAGGAAGGTGTTGAGGGTGATTGTCACAAATGCCCAGCAGTGGAAGGTGTTGAGGCAGTGGAAGGTGTTTGGGGTGATTGTCACAAATGCCCAGCAGTGGAAGGTGTTGGGGGATGAGTGTCAGAGTTTGCTGCCAGCTGAGAGCCTCAGTGCACGGGAGATGAGCGCTGTGTGTTCCCTGAGCCGTGTCTGTCCCTGCAGAGACACCTGGAAGTGTAACCCTGCCTCCAAGGACGTGTTTTCCTGGGCTCTGCTGCGCGTGTGCCGGCCCTGGCTGTGCCCGCACCTGGAGCGGGTCCTGCCGCCCGCGCTGCTCCTGTCCGATGATTTCCAGGAGGAGAACAAAGTGCTGGGCGTGCGCTGCCTGCACCACATCGTGCTCAACGTGGTGAGGGAGGCAGGGCCTGGAGCTGTGAAGGGAGGGACAAGCACGCAATGTCCTGAGCTGGGAGGGACACGCAGGGATCAGTTGTCACCCGTGGCAATCTCATCCATGAGAGCGTTTCCTGCAGCTCTGCCAGCCTTGGGGCTGTGCCCATTCCCTGGGCAGTGCCCAGCACCCTGTAGGGGAAAAACCTTTCCCTAAAATCCTGCCCTGACACAGCTCCAGCCCTTCCCTTGTTGGGAACCTTAGGTCAGGTTCCTAACTCCTCTTCCTGCTGCAGGGCAGGGTTGAACCTGCACTTCCCAGGCTTTGGGAAGGCTGAGCTTTCTTTAGGCTTTTACACTGCCCAGGATTAACCCCCTGCTCTCTGTTGTTGCAGCCAGGAGCGGATCTGTGCCAGTTCAACAGGGCCCAGGTGCTGTTCCACGCCCTCTACAACCACCTCTACTCACGGGAGGCCCCTCTCATCCAGGTGGGACAGCTGCACCTGGGTTTAAGGTGCCTTGGGCTAGCGGCAGCCCCTCAGTTTAAGGCTGAGCCTTAGGCTGTCACCAGCCTGTGAGACAAACTCGGTAGATTCCAGGAAATTCCCCAGAGGGAGGAGCTCTTTCCTGCTGCCCCCTCCCAGGGGAGCAGGGAACAGGTTTGAAGCACTCAGCTGTGGGTGGCCCTAGAGTTGGGATTTGTTGTTTTTTGGTGAGAACAGGAGCTCACGTTGCCCATCTGTCCCCAATCCAGGCAGTGCTGCTGTGCCTGCTGGACCTGCTGCCCATCCTGGAGCGATGCCAGCGGCTCCAGGGCCAGGGCAGGGCTGTGTCCCCCTGGGACCAGGTGCTGCAGCTGGTGCTGACCCACATGGAGGCCGAGCATGGGCTGGCACTGCGCAGGGTCTACGCTGGGACCCTGCCTGCCTTTGTCACCAGGTGAGACACAGGGGACAGGGGCACCTGGGGGCACTGCACACCTTCCTGAGGGGGTGAGAGCACAGGGAAAGGCCCTGGGTTTGGTGTCCAAGGGTATCCTCCCTCCTCAGGGTGTTTTTGGGACCCAGGGGTATCTATCCTCCCTCCTCAGGGTGTGTTTGTGCCTCCAGACTCGGCATCCTCATCGTGAGGCACCTGAAGAGGCTGGAGAGAGTCATCCTGGGCTACCTGGAGGTCTCTGATGGCCCTGAGGAAGAGGCCAGGCTGGCAATCCTGGAGACTCTGCAGTGCACCATAGAGCACGCCTGGCCCAGGTACCTCTCTGGGGGGATCACACAGAGAGAAGCTGTCCTGTCCTGAATGTTTCATTCCTGTCCTGAATGTTTCCACTTTAACACCCAAAGCTACTTTTTCTTGAGGAAAAGGCCCTGAAATCCTAAAGGAAAATCTGTCCCAGGAAGTACTCGCTGGCGTTACTGAAAAACCCAGCTCCAAAATTAAGCTGGGTCCTCATTTTCATCCCACTTGTGCTTGTTCCAAAAGCACAGATTAAGTCAATGTGGATTTAATCAACCAATTAAACCCTGTGCTGTGCACTGGGCTGCCCAGTGCCACCATTCCCAATTCCCAACCCCATCCTGAGCTTCCTGCGTGTCCAGGGCTGTCCTGGCACCAATCCAGCCCCAGGCTGTGCCATCCCCTGGCTCGGGATGGGTTTGGGATGAGGTGTTTCCCTTGCAGGATGCCCTGCAGGCTCCCAGTGCTGCTCAAGGCCCTGCTGAGGCTGCTCTGGGACGTTCACACTGAGCGGGGCCCGACACCAGAGCCCGTCAGAGCTGCCCTGCTCCACAGGGCCACCCAGTGCCTCATCCTGCTGGATCACTGCTCCCAGGGCCAGCTGAAGGTGAGACAGGGCTCTGTGCTGGCTCCCAGTGCCCTCTTCTCGCTCAGCCCAGCAGGATTTTTGGATTTCCTCCTTCCCCAGCATCAATAATCAGTCAATCAATCAATCAATCAATATGTGACTCGGGGATCAATCTGTGTATGACATGCTGTGGCCTGGCTGTGAACACTGCTACATTATTACTATTATTATTATT